>JALLAY010000591.1:0-13978 GCA_036939635.1 Cyclotella baltica
TGTAGGTCTCCAAAATTAGGATCAGAGACATCTTCTGCATCTTTAAAACCGATTACAGTGTCGATTGTGTTATCATGAATCATCTCACACCCAACTACTGAACCAGTCACTTTCTCACGGGCTAAATGCCTAGGTAGGAATAGATTTCTCTTGAATCCATTATGAAGCTTGATTTCATGAGCGCACATGCCTTGTTCAGCAACTCTTTCATTACATCCGCACCTATCATCCATAGATTCAAAGATGCGATAAGGCGCATCTGGGTTCCTTGAAGATCTGACAATGAATTGATCCGGTGTTCAATCCAGTATTAGATCACTTTCTGCTCTCTCGGAAAGTGATTTAAACTTGTGGTATGTGTCAAAGTTTAGAACAGAATCAGCAATGATTAAATCTTTTACATGAGAAGTCTGAGGTAGGGCTTCAAGTCTTGCGCGTTCAACTCTCATTTTCTTGTTCCTACCAAAAAGCAGCGTGTCTTTCTTCTTGTTGTGAATCTGTTGTCGAAGTAGGAGATCTTTAATCAGAATCATTGGAGTTTCGAGATAATTATTGCTGCCCTTGGATCCCTCATTCAAATAAGCAATCACACTGGAATGATTTTGTTCAGAAATAACACTACCATGAAGACCTCTGTTTCCTGGAATTTGAGCAATACAATAGGATGCATATGATCCACATTTCTCGGCAAAGTCAATGAAGAGACTTTCAAGACCCTGGTCTCTTTCTGTGTGACCATCCTTCAAAAACTGTAGCCCGATGCGATAGGCTTCATCAAATGTTTTCTCTGTTTCAGCTAAGACCATCTTTCTGAGGTACTGTTGCATTAATTGATAGTGTTTGGAGCCAAACATTTTTTTAAGGCCTGAGTCAAGAAGATGCCATTGATCATGAATGAAATGAGCATTGATAAACCCCATATCATTGATGGACTGTTGGTCAAAGAAGCCATCCCCGGCCACAATAAGTACTGAGGATAATGGTCGCAAAGGAGCAAATTCTTTTAGAAACTGACAGGCAAACTTGTACATCTCATCCATCTCCCCACACAATATACCCTCGCATCCAATACATAGAGTCTTCATATCATCTAACATGGAGATTGCAAAATAAGGCCAAAGCAAAGTATTGATGGCCCTCTTCATCATGTCTAAAGATATGTAGTCACCAAACAACTCATAGTTACGTCGCATGGTAGCTGTTTTCCACAAAACACCCAACAACCTTTTCCTACCATTATTGCAAGAGTCTTCTGCTAATTTGAAGACAAAGCCTTTTGCTTTAGATTGAATGAGCTTCAGATAGTCAATGAAGGAAAATAATGCTTCCTCTTTACTGATGGGAGAGTGTAGGATTTCGAGGCAAGCAGATTGAGCCATCTCATAGGCTTCATCGTCATCAATGGATACATCATTATCGATCCCTTCAAGAAATTCACTGGCCTGGGCAACGTTCTTGAATCTATCATAATCACCTTCAACTTTTTGAAATGTTGGCAGAAGACGTCTGATTTTAACTTTAATGTTGAAAACATTATGCTTTGTGATGAGCTTCTGTGATGGCCACACCGGTTGAACCAGGTTTTTGATTAGGGACGATGTGAGTTTTCCACAATGCTCATACAACATGCACAACTGATATAACACTTGCTGTGGCATGTTGTCAATATATTTGCTGCCTCGTTGTGCTGTAACAATACGGTTCAATTTTCCAGGTATACAGCCACCACTATGGTTTGTACATGCTTTTTTGATATGAACTGGCTGGCTCCAATCTTTTTTGTAACGGTAGGGAGATTTGCCTGGTAGTGAGGGAATCTTTACTTGTGGAATGTATTGTTCTTTTACCAATGCAACAATGTCAATCCTCCAGGTGCATCCACATTTTAAAGAGCCTTGAGAGTAATCTCGCTTGGTATCATCGTTGCCGACCCGGTTGCATTTTATGTGTTCCTGCTTGATTGCAGCAGAGAATCCATGGTACTTAGCAACAAGGTCAACTGCACTCTTAAGAAGGTCCCGGTTGAGCCAAATCTCTCCTTCTACAAACAGACCACAACATACATCTTCGTATTCAAACTCAGCAATATACAGCGGAGAAGCTTTGTCAAAATATTTCTTGAACAAATCAGCATTAAAATCCACTACAGCTTCGACAGTCTTTGTGTATCCATTATTGGTGTATGTGCATTTGGAATATTTCTTTAGAGATCTGACAGTGAGTGTAACACGATTGGCATCGCATCCATTTGGATGGTCGGGGCGGGCAGGGATGAGAGGGTCCATGGTGGTAACTACGCATTGTTAGTCGGCATTGGCAGAATTGAATTGCGTGGGTCAAATCCACAAAAACGACCTGCCCACTGGCCCACGATAGTCCCACGATCATCGCCCGAGTCATCGCCCGGTTCGTCATCGCCCAGTCAGACCACCTCGGTACCTCCGATAGGGAAGTATCCATCGCCACAGCGCACGCTCGCCACTTCTGGCGAATGACATATGTTCAGACACACGAAAGACACATGAGATTAGCTCATAAATTTAGTCAGTTCGTCAGAACTCTAACTCACTACTAAGACTAATTCACTATCTACTAGTATTAAGACTACCTACGACTACTACGTACCT
The DNA here is from genome assembly GCA_036939635.1 of Cyclotella baltica. Lineage (NCBI taxonomy): Eukaryota > Bacillariophyta > Thalassiosirophyceae > Thalassiosirales > Thalassiosiraceae > Cyclotella > Cyclotella baltica. The sequence continues at coordinate 2,628 of JALLAY010000591.1, forward strand.
GGGGACAACTACCAGTCTATTGACAGAACTGACTAATCACCAAAAAGTCACGCCCCAGAAAGTAGTCAATCAACGAAAATGACGATCACTACTGAACAATTCATCGCTATGCCGAAACGGCTGCAAGAAAAAGTACTTCAAATGATGGAGAAAAATAGTCAACTGATGAAACAACAACTCGACCTACTGAGTAAACATGCTGACCAACTACAGCAAAGTCTAAACAACCATATCACCATGGCAAAATGGCCATCGGCAGCTACAAGTAATCCGGCAAGTACCGAGGAAATCAATTTCATGGCTAAGGAGCCAAGTAATTCTACACACTATATGTTAAATTCTACGAAATGTAATGCAAACTATGCAATCAATTCAAGCAACAGTGCAAACAGTAAAGCAATCCTGGATTCAGGAGCCACAAGCAATTTCTTCACCACCAATGCAAAAGTCAAGAACATCCAACTGACCAACAAACCCCTCCACGTTAAAATCCCTGATGGGAAGCACCTTGTATCAACCCACACCTGTGAATTGGATATCGCAGGCCTCCCTCAAGCAGCAAGACAAGGACACTTGATCCCTGGCATGAAGGGGCACTCCTTGGTATCTCTTGTCCAGCTGTGCAACGCAGGATGCGTGGCCTACATGGACCGAGACAAGCTAAGCATCGGCTATGGTGGAAAGGTAATAATCAAGGGTGAGAAATGTCCAAGGACGGGGTTATGGTTAGTACAATTAAATCAAGGAACTCATCAAGCAAGTCCAGCAAGTCATCAGGAGTATCAACAAGCAGCCAACAATGTACATCATTCGAGCACTCGATCCGAATGGATCCAGTACCTTCATCAAGCATGTTTCTCACCAACAACAGACACATGGTGCAAGGCAATTGACAACGAGCATTTCCTGGGATGGCCAGGACTATCAAGCAAGGCAGTCAAGAAGCATCTGCCGCAATCAACAGCAACAGCCAAGGGCCACATGGCAAGGACAAAGCAAGGCATCCGATCGACCACAAGGCCCAAGAGAATCATCAAGAAAATGAAAAAGCACTCAGCTCCTCAATCAAGCTCGTCGGCGCACCCGAAGACATGCAAATTAAAAAAGTCAAGCAGATGGCCAAGGCAATCATCAAACAGCACAGCAGTGAAGGGATCATTCAAGGGATCAATTGTGTAAATAAAATGGATGCAGACATGAATCCATCAGAAGACATCAATGCAGAATACGAGCTGTTCATCAGAGCAACAATTGGCGACCAAAATCAAGGCACAATGTACGGCAACCTGACCGGCAATCAATACATCTTTGTGGCGTATGTCTACAGCCCGAATTCAATCCTCGTATGAGCAATCAAGAACAGGTCAAACAGCGAGCTCATCAAGGCGTATAAAGACATCTATGAATTTGAAAAGGCCTCATTAAGAGCTTTCTTTTGGTTTATTGGATTCCAAATTTGCTTCGGCACGTCAAGATGCATACACCACCATATATCATAGTAGCATTTGGGGGCCACTACTAGTTTATTGACATCTAACTCTCACTCTAATCTAGAGGTCACTTACAATAATCCCACGAGTTTTTCATGTTTTTGTTTCCGTTACAAAAAGCAGTCACACAACTGTAGTCAAACTCATCTCTAACTTTCCAAAATAAATAAATAAACCTTCAATAATGCAATGTGAAGCACTAGGTAGAGTGAAGCTGAGCCGATTTATAGTAAATTCATTTGATCGATTAGAAATGCTTTGCAAGTTTAGATTCCCCCTAAATTTGCAGCTGTTCACAATCTTTGATTGAGTTATCCATATTTGCTCAGTGGCGGTTCATGGAGATAAGAATCTTGTAGTTCCTTTTTCACAAGAAACCAAAAGAGTCACCCATCACTTAGATAGCTCGTTGATGTATAGTTATTATGAATAAACTCATTGCACACTTGACAAAAAGAGTCTGAGATTAGAGGAAATATGATGGTGAAGGCTTGAAACTTTAGAGAGGATTTGTATGTCAAGTAAAGATGTACTAACAATGGGCAACTATAACAACAAAAATGAGCCTTTAAACTAGTAGGTGATTAAGTTGAAACCTTTACACAAGCCACATATTTCACCAATAGACAGCACCAATTTGATCATATATTATTAATCGTACTACTTAAGTTCAACCAAATACTCTCTCATTGGTCTATCATCGTATCCATTCTTTCCCCCATGAGCATATGCAATCTCAGTGGCTGCTTCCTTCGGAATACTGTTCCAAGTGACCTGATTGTCCTCACTGATACTGTCAAACAAAAGATTGTCAAGGGATAAGGTCTCCGGATGCAATCCCAGGAGCCTTGACGGCGCCACATTTATGAAGACATAATCTAAACAGTGCTGATGAACTGTGTCATGACCACCCCCCTCCGATGGGTCAAGATAAAAATCCCAGCACCTGCACAACTCATTTTCAAAAATCAACTTTGTCCCAACATCGGTCGAATACTTTGCTTTGGCAAACATATCTTCAATCTCTTGTTGCGTATATTTTGGTTTGTTGGATAACAGTTCGAATATTATTTGACGATATTCACCTTCTTCTGAAGTATTGGTTATCTCCCAGCGTGTCCCGGCTTCAACAAAGAAGATTGTGCGATCTTGAACGCAACCTGAAAGTATTTTATTCTTTGTCTCTTCATTTGAATAAGTCGAAACCTTTATGTTGTGTTGAGAAATGCCATCATAAGACACTTGCCATCTTATTGTTGGATATTTGTGAGTTGTTGAAAAGACTTGAGATGGACCAAGGCGAAAGTCGGAGACTCTTATGCGATCATTTGCAAAGAGTAGCAGCATTGGATGATGGTTTCCTGCGTCAGGATTGCTGCTATCGGGACGTGCTATTAGACGATTGCTGCCATGTAGACGATAGAAAGGCTGTGGCTTTGCATCAGATGGTTGAGAACTGTCACTATTGTTTGATAATGTCATGTTCTCATCAAGTCACAAGACAAGTTTGTTCAACCTTTAGAAGTTGAGATGAACTGTCTAAGGCAAAAAATTAAGGGTTCATTGAGGGCTCTAGCGTGATAGGATTCGCTCTCCGCTCTATTGTCCGTAGATTCGTAGAATTGGTAGCTGAGGGTAGCAGATGGGAGCAGGGCCTTCGTTTTAGGCTGAGGAGACTTTGTTAGACGTCAAGTCCTTCATGTCATTAGAACATGCAACTTCATAACAGACAGTGACCAAAACACAAACCATCATTCAACCACCATCTCCCTTCATTATTCCTCTATCGACAATCACTAAAATGCAAACGGCCGAATCTGGATCACCTCCCATGTTACCTACCTATTGTTCTCTCTATAGCGATCAGATCAGAATTCACAGCCTTCGTGGTCAAAACACATACACACAATACACAATGAGATTTTGCAGAGATTTCACTTCATGACATAACATACAGCTTCATAACAGACAGGGACCCGGACACAAACCATCATTCAATCAATTTTCCCCCTTCATTGTTTATACCGACAATAAATAAATAATCATCTGAATAAATAAATTATTCATCTGTGCTACTGTGACACGTCCCCACATTGTTATCTTCACAGCCATCAGATCAGAATTCAAAAACTTCACGCCACAAACAACAAATATTCTTTTAATATGATATCAATTATGCCGCGAGTAGCTCCCCTCTCGCTGCTGCCCCCGCGAATGATTCTCGCTGTTGCTGCCGCGAGTAGCTCCGCAAAGACTAATAACAAATGCCGCTGCACAACACCCCAGCTCACAGCTCATTTATTGTTCCCTCACCTTTGCCCCTCCGGTCGCTTTCGTTTCTCTGCCGCCCTCCGTAATCGAGGTCTCCCGTCGCCCTGGTACGTGTTGTCGGTGATGGTGTCTTCAATAGTCTTTGGTTGCCGTTGCCAAGGTTCAAGGGTTACCAGTTGCCGCTGCCGCTCCGTGTCAAGAGCTCATGGACTCATGGATCAACGGATCTTCCTCTGCCCCCAAATCTCGGCCGGGCGAGAGGGCGAGGATGGAGGTTTGTAAAGTTAAAAGGGCGGGCGCGGGCGGGCTCTTTGGCGAAGAACGGTCCCCTTTCATACCCCGTTTCGGACCTTCCACGTCACTCACATAAAATCTTTGAGAGAACAAAATCCAAGCTCACACGCTCACACCACTTTCACTTTCATCGTCATCGTCTTCATCATTCATCATGACAGTCAGCAATACAATCGGCGTCAGCATCTATCTCATCGTCCGTCTCCACGGCCAGCTAGCCGAACACCGCTGTTATCTACTTCTCGGCACCCAGCATCTTTCAGCATATCATCAAGTATCGGTATTAATAAACGCTTCCTTAACTTGTCTTAACACTGAAAAACACTGTAAAGAACACAGCGAGTCGTCGACACGGCGTTCATCCCGAAAGAAACTATCTAGCGAGAGCAATCTGAAACAACTTCATATTTGCAAGTAGCAAACATAACAATGATAAATAACACCGGAATAACCTTTTTACTCGCCTTCATCTCGGCATCGCTCCACACAATCACCGGGTTCTCCTCATACAAATCCATACCCAAAAGCTCGCACCTACTAATGTCAATTGACCAAGATGAGCCGAAAAAGAAGGGCTTTTTTCAAAACTTTTTCGAAGAACTGGATGCGTTTGTAGACGATGCAACGTCACGTCGATTAGGTAATGGTGCTCAGTATTATGGGAAAAGGAAGAGTAGTTTTTATGGAAAGGATGATCCTAATAGAAAGGCGGATAAGGTGAGCTCGTTGATGAGTTTTCTTTGTGTATCCTGAGATAATAGAGGATTTGAGTTACACTGATGACCTTGGCTTCATTTAACGGATATGTTTCCGTGTCATTTCATCCATTAATTTCTCGTACCCTAAACAATGAAGAATGTGGCCGACGCCTCAGGTAAGTTTCTCAATTTCAACATAATTATTTTGTACAGCCATGTTCTCAAGGCAACGTAACATTATCTCTAATCCACCAATAGAGGACTACCGTGGACCAAGCAATGCTGGTTATTTCAAGTGGATGCCTGATCCAGAAACTGGAGAAATCAAACCTGTGACTCGTTTGAAGGAGGTTAATATTGAGAAGAAAACAAGATTGTAGATTATTTTATGTATTATTTTTTGGCTCCAGATTTATGTTGTGGACAGAAATAAAGGTTGATGGAGAATTTCGTCAACTGTTACAGCGAGGACTGTCTTGTTTGATGAAGCGGCCATGCTAGAGGGGACTCAACAGCCAAGATATCTAACAAATGGCAGAGAAAAGCTGTTAGGAATGCATAAAATGAGGAATGTTTCAATTTCCTTGGACTCGTCTAAATTACCTGTGCGGAATGTAACACTTTTAAGTTTAGTACTTATAAGAACTGTCCCATTTTGAAACTACTTCAACTGACCAATCATGAGACCGATTATCTACTTTGTACTGTACCTCCCTTTTTCCTGATAATTAAGATAGGTAAAGATTGAAGTACAAAGAGATTGTTTATGGTATTCCTAATTCAATTTGAATGAATTTTATAAAAATACTTTTCTTGCCATTATGGTGAAGACGCATCCTTACAGTGTAAATTCATTTATATCATTCGGCATACATATGTGCTATGTAGTGACAGTGTAACCTAATTTCATTCACAGTTTGACCATAATGAATCAAGTAATGAGAATAGTTTTAACATTAAGTATATTAATTTTCAGTCTCATTCCTCTTCTGCTTCTTGTTTGTCTTCAATTTTAATTAATATGTGAATTTATCCTTCCCTTCTCCATATTAATCAATGCATGGGATAACATTTCTTGCTACTTGTACAGAAAATCAATGTTTTTAGTCTCACCGCAACAGATACATACTGCAGCAGGAGATGGGTTGATGCAGTTGGATTTAAAGATACAACTAGGTGCTGGCACAAGTATGCTGAAGATTTGTCATGTTTGGATTATTGGGATATGTATAAGCAATTATTTGGCTCAATGAGTTGTACTTTACTCTTTGTTTTTCAATGTAATTTTTGATGGACTTCAAGCATTCATTGTCTGTTACATTCAATCTCAACCTTGGCTTTAATCCCTTGCACGTCAAGTACTCATAGATACTCTGCTATGCCTTGATCATTTTGCCGTCTGACCTTGATTGTTCTTACAATGAGTGCATTTTGGCCATAGACATAGGACACAAAAACATATATTGATTAATATCACTGCAGTAGTATCCAGAAAGTTAAACGTGGCAATTACCACCAAAAAGGACTCTTCATGACCTCTGGGTATCCTCCACTTGAAAATATCATCAATTGAGCAATGCCATCCTCAATATTACAGAGACACAGTCAGTGTCACTCTCCCTTTCTACACAGCTCTGAAGGTGAAATGATCAAGTACGTGGAGAATATTTTTCAAGATACCAAGACACTTATCACTTGAACCTACAGAGCAGCAAAAATTGCCTTGTAAAATTACTTTGATGATATATTTTTACTAATTTAATTGATTGAAAAAATAATTAAAGGTGTTATATCACTCACACCTAAAAATGCCAGTCAAAACCATGATCCCCATAATCTTTGACACACAGATACATTCACAACAACATCTGCTTCATAGTAACAACAGTAATAAAAAATCCAACTGGTCTCAAAGCCCATCAAAGCCTGATTCTTACATCTAATCAAATGAGCTTGAGTCTTTCACCACGCTAGTCTCACACAGTTTCACGTTCCAAATGCTCTTGTTTTCTCTAAATAATTTCTGTCTCAGAGCTGAATTGTTATTCTCATCTGTTTAACATCTTAAATCCTATCAAAGAGCCCAAGCAAGCCACCAAGCCAGTCTGCCTTAGTTTTACAAGCACAAAAAGTCTGACCAACTCACCATCTATCTAATACATCAGACCCCATAACCCATAGGAATAGTTCATCCAAATCACAATGATCCAATACCCTAACAGTGTTCCAGGTTAATGCTCAAAAGAATCACCACCCACAAACCCCAGCAGTCATTTCAGCTATAGACCATCCACTTCACCACCAACAAGCTTTAGCTTAGCTATTCATGGGAGAGTTACAGTAACTCACTATAATCAAGCTCTAGAGATCTTAGGTGGAAATGTCACATGACCACGTGTCATATTTTGGGGCCTAAATGACACTGATTATGTCACATCACGACGTGTTCTTTGACATTTCGAAATGTCCCGAGGACAGGATGCAAAATTGCGTCACATTTCCATCACTTATGTACCATTCTTTTGACATTAATAGATATTGTGGTGACAATTTTAGATATTCAGTGGAGTGCCATACTAAGCTACTTACTATCTTAAAAAGATTGTACCCTGTAGGCTATTTTAAACTGTTTAGTTGGTAATGTCAAGGGCATATCACGTAACATTCAAGATGCATCATATTTCCTCTCCAGATAGATCTAACCTCGTATACCCTGCCTTCGTAACTGGATGCTATGGTTCTTGGAGAACTTGGAGCTTATTCACCTCGTCATAGGTAGGAGAGGGGGACATATGACATTCCCAGCTAAATTAAACTGGGATATCCAGAGTCCAGATGAAATATTGTTGAATTTACAATACAGATACTACTGCCAAGTAATCAAACAGAAATCCAATAACAATGGACTTCAAGATTTTTCAGGCTCCAGCCAAAACGTTGGCTCCCATAGGACTGCTAGGGAACATGTGGGAACAAGTGACTCAGCTCATAGATCCATGATTACCAGTCATGATGTCACTGACATAGGACACCCGTCCAAATCAAGGGACAGTGACATTTCCACCTAAGCTAGAGATTGCCCATGCAAAAGCAGGTCTGACTTGCCTTCCATCATCTCCAGCAACTCTCTTCTCTTTTGCTCCCATAACGATAAGGGCTCATCAATCAATCCTCCAGGAAAGATCTTGTCTGCCAAACGATCAATAAGCCCCAAAAGCCTTTCAAGTATTGACACATTAGAATCGACACCTCTCATCAGCCACATTAACTTCTCTAGCAACGCCTAACTAACACATCTCTCACCTTAACCAATCTCAGCAACTTGTAATTGTAAAACAATAACAGCCCATCCATTTCATCACCAACAATCCCTAGAAAGGCTATAGAGACCAAGTAACTCACTATTCTAGCACATTCTCATGCACCAGTTTATCTGTTTACCATCCAAAAGTCACAGCAATTAACCAAGCATTAGACTATATGATCAACATCCAAAGACTCAAGCAGTAATTTGGGGAAGATCAAGTCATGTTCTTCAACCAATAGATCTCAACTAGCAATAATTTACTGATTTCCAAACTAATTTTCCATCTCTGGATCCCATTCTCTTGTCATTCTTACAATCAACAACCCACCCACTTTTGTCACTAAGAAGCCACATCAATGCAACAATCAAGAGCCCTTCTGCTTCATAGCCAAGCAAATCCCTTAGCAATTGCCAAATGTTCATCATTGGCCTTTCATTCCAGTTCATCAAATACAGGCCTTTTCACAACAACTGGGAACTGGGACCACTACTGCCCCTTGTAGCAGGCACTTTCACTTCAACATTTGAATAATGTTGAACCCCCTTGATTGCTTTCTCTCGTTTGTTAGGACTTATCCGCTTCATCAAGAATGATACTTATAGTATACAATTATAGGCAGTTGCATGAAAAACAAATGCACCAACATCAAGTTGTTTTTTGTGGGACACTACAATTTAATTTGAAACTCACAAACAAACTTGTCGTCGAGAGTCTGGACGACAACGCTGCACTTTGCAAGTCTCTGGGTGATGTTAAATGGATAATTAAAAACACATCTCTTATCATTTGTTAGTTAAGGAAACGAAGTCAACAATAACTACCATAACATAGATACCTCCACAAATTGTAATACAAAATCACTATAGACCATCAGATGAACATACTTGATTGCTTCCATCAACCAATGCACCAATTATACCCTTAGTGACATCGATGTTAGAAATATCCCCTTTTTCTTCTGCCATAGCCAAATCATTCATCAACCCCTCAAACTGGGTAATAATACCTTTGATATCATCTAACTCAAGACCACTAGTAGACCCATTTAAAATCTTTCCATTTAGCCACTTTTGGAGCTTGGAGTAAAAACCAACTGCTTTAGAATACTTCCAGTCATCATTGTCAGATATATTTTGACTCCGTGTCAGCCAGTTTGCCAGAGATGAGCTCCACTGTCTGGCGTAATTGTGCAATTTGATAGCTAATATTGGCAAAACCGGATGTGCTGCAAAAACCACTGCCGCTGCGCCTAACCTCAACTCTTTCATTCCCATTCCTTACAACACTGGCAGCAGTTCCCGTTGAAACCATAGTCTGATCTTGGCTTGGCTCATGCTTCCTCCTATTAGTTGCCTTTTCCGATGTCTGGGTTTCAACAGGAGAAATGGCTGCAGAATCACAGATGTGTTTGTCTCTGCGAAAAGGTCTTGATCCTTTTTCAGAGTCAAATCTCGCACTCGCACCACTCCTATTGAATCGAATAATAAATGTTGAATTAAATCATCGAACAAGCAAATGAATGAACAAAACTCTTTAGACGTACCTTCCAACATCATTCTCTTCGCTTTTGCTACCCTCCAATGTTTTGGTAGAAACATCTCCGTCTGATTCTCCCGAGTACTTGCTGTTTCATTTTCCTTCGAATTATTCTTCGAAGATTCCTCTGATGCAACCTCTTTGGAGTTACCACCGAACACAGCCTCTGGTAGAACCGTTTCAAGTCTTGAAGACATGTATTCCATAACTTTCCGTTGGGAGACATTAACACCAGTCTCCTTTGATTCTAGCTCTCTTGCTTTCATATAATCACTGTCGTTTGAAAAATGAAGCTTGTGTGCAAGTCCCAGCTTTTGAGAACATTTATCAACTGCAAGGGCCGCATCCGAAGCAAAATCATATAATGTTCCCAAGGCAACCTTCTTCATTTTGCCTGACCTTCTCACATAAACATAGGCTGCATATCTGCCAGTCTTGCAGTCTGGCGACACACCTTTGTAAAAAGAAGATAGATTGTTCTTCTGGAGGCGTTTGTCAGGTAAGTTCAATTCAGATGCTTTCACTCCTTCCCCCTTTTGACTTTTGATATGGTCGTCGTATGCTTTTAATGCATCATACAACTTCGAGAAGAAGCGAGTCTCACCACCTAAAAGCCATATTCGAGGAGCACAAGTGAAAAAGTAAGAGACCCTGTTTTGTTCAAAATGATATCAGGTGAAACAATTTATTTCGAACCAACTTACCAATAGAAGCCTCATACCATCCAACAATTTTTGCCCATTCATCACTCGACTTTTCATCCTGGACGCTTTTAACACCAATCCATTCTTCGTCATCTTTTAAACTTGTACTAAGATGATAGTCCTCCCTTGACCAAACCGATGTTTCATTAAGTTCACTGACTTCTGCACTATCATCAAATCTAACAGTGTACTGAAATTCGGGTCCATACTCGCCACATTTTTTAGTAATAGTGGTGTTTATAACCACAGCAGGGTGCCATTCATCCGACAGTCCATCAGCATCTGGACGCCATGCAGCAATGACCAAATGACCCTTCTCAAAAACTGGCTTGAGCTTCTTTTTCGTACAAGAGTCTGGATAGATTGTTTTCTTTGCTCCGTCATCTGCCTTGGGCTTTTTCCCATCTCTCGTTGCTAAACAGTTCGCACATCTTTTGAGTGTTGTGTTTGAGTCTTGACACCTATCACACGTCCATGATTCAAGCTGCTTGCCATCAGAGCTGCCTTTTTTGCTCTTAGTCAACGTTTTCTCCGGGTTCCTTTGCACGGTCCCACCCCTCCAAGCCTTACATTCAGCACATCTCACACGAGAATCAACATTCACACAGGGGCATTTCATACAGGTCCATGTGTTTTGATCCTTTTCCGTCTCACTGAAATTGGCCTCTTCAGAATCCGATTCGTCACTGGAACACAAATCTACGACTGAAGCATTGCTAGACGTGTGGTTGTTATTCACGTTGCCAGTCGTAGCCTGTGAGTTTGATGTCACGTCTTCTGGTTCCCTTGCATAGCCAGCAGGTGCTTCTCTGTAACCATCTGCCTCATTTCTCAAAAAAGCTTGAACAGCATTGGTGCCACGTCGATCTTCAGGCTCGGGCTCAGTTTTAATCGCAGCATTGGGACCTCTGCTTTCGAGAGTAGCTTGCTTGGGAGTTATTTCGGGACTGGCGAGATTCACCTCTTCCTTTATTTTAGGTGCTTTTGGGCTTGGGTTTTTGTCATCTGGGACATCACGTGTGACAGTTCGGAGCAGATGCGATTCGTTTA
>JALLAY010000592.1:0-13968 GCA_036939635.1 Cyclotella baltica
AACACTAGCTTCGCACGTGTTATTTTTTGTAACAGTCATTATTCCCGCAAAACTCATTTGTGCCATATATGTAAGAGATTAAAAACATGGTCATTCTCTAAAAGGGCTCATGTGGGCGTTCTTGTGCCCGGCTGTCAATAGTCAATACAGGTCAATACACCCGAAATCCATCGCCATAAAATAAAACTAATAGTAATGGAGACACCGAGCAAGCCTCCACCCACTTCGCCTGCTGCACCCCAACACGACGAATTCCATCACGTAGGCGACCTCCGCTTCTCTCTGTATTACCACACCATGGCCAAATCGTCCGTGTTCGACCGGCTGTCCAACACTCCGACACGAGCCAGCTCGAGCAGGGACGACGAAGAGCGCCGCTTGCGAAAGGAGAGGGAGGCCAATCGAAGAAAGATCTTGAGCTTGTCTCCTCAAAAGCTTGGCAGCGGTCTAAGCACCCCTGTCAAGAATCGACGAAGTTGCGGGGCGGCAATGCTGAGCAGCCCTCCTGGTGCTGGTGTGTACACAAGCCCCAAGCGAACACCTCAGCAATTGGATGAAATCTTTGAGCGCATTTACAAGCACGACACGGCCAGCAGCTTGGCATATCAGCAGGCTGTGGCCGCTGTCACTGCTGGTAGGCCTAGTCATAGTGGCAGTAATAATAATTGCAATTATAATAGTAGCAACCTCAGTAGCAGTGCTAGAACTGCTACAGGCACAGGTACCATGATTACAGCCAAGGCACAAGATCCATCTACATCGTCTCCTTACAAGTGCAGGTACAGGTCACCATCAAAACCGTTGACATCGCGGCCTCGTGATCGTATGGCAGTGACAGGAGCAGCAGCCGCGACAACCAGAGCAAATGAAACACCAATTGCTCTCTTTCTCAAGAGCACACACACAGACTGCACCAACAATAATAAAAACACCTCTCTCTACAAATCATCATCCATATTTAAAAAAGTCAACTTATCCCAACTTCACAAAGTACACAATTCACTCTTCAATTATTGGAATTGCAAATTAAGCGCTAGGAGTTGTGCGTTGGATATTATCGAAGCCTTGTTTCGGAGAGAGTATGCAGAGGTTATGGCAGCTGCTGCGGCGTCTAATGCTGGTGCTACTGTTGTGTTGGTGGATGCTGGTTCTGGGGCGGTTGAATGGGATGTTTATCCTGCAACGTGTCATGAGGATCATGATGGAGTTGGAGTCTTTTATGGTGAGATTTTTTGTTGTGTGTCGATTGTTATATTTTTCATGTGTCATCTTTCAACTTGTTGACACACTGTTTTGTAAATGTCATTCAAAAACTTCAACTTACATTTCAATATTTTTAATCTTCCAGTGGAGAAAAGAGCAGTCAAAAATCAGAAAAATGGCACCTATGGTTCAGCCATGGCTAAAGGACGTGTCAAGTTTGTCAAGGGAGAGGGAGTCTTTGTTGATGATTATTCATTTACAACAAGTGAATAATATATCACATTATTATGGAAATCATGGAAAGTGATTCAAATTGTGAAATTTATTGGGGGAATGACGGTGGTTTGGTTACAACAACTAGAAGCATATTTTAGGTTATTGTTTGTGTATGATGACATGATTTTGGGAAAAGACAACAGCAAAAAGGAGAAAAACATTACATATGCATGATTCTGATTGAGAGACAAGTACTCATTGCATTGTCTATGAACAGATATATAATAAAATCTACATTAATGAAAAAATATTGAAGAGGGTGCTCCCACTTGGGATATCTTACATGAAACTACAAATACTCTTTTCTTCAAATTAACAGACCCCAACTTTTTGAAATCCCACCATGGCCTGAATTTGTGCAGAACCCCTGCTAATGTGCTGTCATGTTTTGATCACTTGCAAAACCAAGCTAATTTATCTCTAGGATGGATGACAATCTCTGTTCGAATCAACCTGTCAATTTCAGAACCGACCTTTTGACCAAAAGGTCAAAGTATCTTTTGGTTGTTGACCTCAACCAAAAGATACTGTCACTCTTTTTCGACCTCACTCAAGTGGTTGACGCAAGCAGTTACTATCCCAATACAATTTAAAAATATGTCAGTCAAAAGGATGTGTCTAAATCTGTTTTGTTTATTAGCAACTGATTCACGACCAATCACAACGAAAATTTAATATGTCATAATGACTTGCGGATCAAAGGGGCTCTGATCTGTATTTCTTCAAAATGAAATGACACAGGTAAGCAGGACATTTTTTAACGGTTTCTGAAATCCAAGGAATCCTTTAAAACAATTAGAACTTATTTTGTTTCATGTTGTAGAATTAGTTCTCAAGAAAAATATCTTACTATGTCGAGGTTATTGGTTCAATTGTCAATATGTTTTTTGGTACAGCCCAATCTATGGTTACAGTCCTATAGTGGAGTCAATAATGAAACTTTTAATCAAGGTAGTATTAAATTATTTTACATGAATTTAACTGCTAAAAACAGTAATGACTACCTAGGACCAGCATCTGCATCGTCCTCCAACCCTTATTCCATAGTACCTCCATTTGGGCAAATCTACTCTACTTTTCCTTTGATTCATCCCAAGTTCCCTGCTCTCTAAGAGTTTCACTCTATCCACGCTGACTTGATCTACAGCTGGCTGTGGGAGTTCAAGCATTGGTGGGCTGTAGTCTTCAATCCCTACACAGAAGATGGACACTACAGAACAAGAAAAAGACCAAACCTCATTCTGGTGAGGTAGCAAGGTCATGAAACCCTGAACCTGTTTATGAATTGTGACATAAAGAAAATCGATATCAAATATTTGTCCAGTGATATCACTGATCACTGGGATCTTAAATTTGCAGAACTTGAACCACATAGTGTCACCTTCTTTATTGTCAATGCCATTTGTAGGAATAATAATGTATGTATCTAAAGACAATTCGAACAAAATTGACTGGCTGCCACTCCACCATGTGCATCAGAGTTTGCTGTCAACTGTGATTTCACTTCCATTTGGGTCATCAGATTTGTGATTTGTCAACTTCTAAGATTTCACTTCCTCCTTCTTCTCCTACATTGCTGTCCACTTCTGTGGTTTTGCTGCCAAGATTCAATTTTGGCCTGTGCTGAGTCTTTCGTGTTTTCATCCAAGGCGCATTGATCCTCATCACTGTCCTCATTGTTGTCATCATGATTTTTATCTTCACTATCCTGGCTATTATTATCATCATCATCACCATCAAGAATGCAATCCTCGTTGTCCTCTTCGTCAACTTCTTCTTTATTGTTAGTCATTTCATCATCATCTATTCTTGCAATTTTGCTGGGAAGATTACCAATGACATCATCGTCCACATAGTTCTTGTAGGTGGAGGGTTGGCAATGATGATGTCTAGATCCATATTCTGAAGGTTATTGAACTTGACTTCCTTATGGGTGTTGGTACACTGGGCAAGACAATTGACCTGACCAATAACTTTATTGGGCATAGGAAATACAGTCCAGAGGTATCGTATCAATGAATACAATGCCCAGTGCAAAGGTTGATGAAGTAGTATCCTTCATGAGTATTTCTGTAAGGTTTGGTGTCAATGGCACTGATAGTGCAGGTTTGCGTGCAATTGCCATGTTCTTTATGTTTAGACATATTCACAAATGTAGGGTGATTTGTAGTCAAGCTCTCTATTGAGAATTATCTGAGATGGTCTCATAGTGGCAGAGATGCTGCATTTGAGGGCAAACATATTCTGCCTGAAGCCCTTGCATATGAGAGGAACCATCAATGGTGTAATCTGATTGTTTCTGCTATTTAGGGGACGAGGCTCAGAGTTGGGGATATAAAAGTGTTCTTGGTATCAATGAAGAGTGAGTTCCCTGGCGGAAATATCTGAGAAATAAATAAAGGAAAATTTCATTCGAAAAACTGTTCGAAGTAAAATTTAAATTTCGAAACTTTCCAAACCACTTTTCCTTGCACTTACTTGGAAAATGAAGGTGGTGAGATGTAATTTGGAGAGAAACAAATCTTGTCATCAACAACTCTCATAGGCTGTGAATTGACGCTCCATCGTTCATCGTTTGTAAGTGCTAATAATCTACTGATACCAAGCGTGTGGAGGCTTGCAAGATGGTTCAGATTCAACACCGCACATGTGATGGGGTTCTCATTACTCATGGCTTGTGTCTTCTGTGTGAACCTAGCATATGCATCAGTTGTTTGCATGAACCAAACATGTGCCTTCTTGAGAGGTGTACAAACTATGAATGGACAAAGCCAGAAGAGCCACAATGGCTATTGCATCAATCGCTGATAGCATCAAAATTCTAAACGTACACGGCCCTGACCAGTATACTGAGATGTATCCGATAAGACAGCAAGCCTTCTGAGAAGGGGGCAGGGAGGTGGGTCAATGTCTAGACAATTGCTACAGGTGACAGAGATTCAATTAGTGGCTGTTGTCTTCATTCAATAGAGTCAAATCGTCAATCTTAGTAGACTCACTGACCCAAAGACCCTTTGGCTGAAATGAAATTAGTACACTCAATCTTATCAAGATATTGCCTATCCTTCATTGGTGGTAACCATGATGAGTAAAAGTGCAATTCAATAATAATGTTGAAAAAACAACATCATAACAACCACAGCAGGCAATGAACCCAACTTGATAATTAACTACTCGAAGCAGTCAGTAGAATACTTAACTGAAAAACAGATTGTTGTTGAATTGTGAGACAATTATCATGTCTCATCATTTATTCGGCTACATTCATTTGTTAGACGTTTGCCTCCTTTTCTTATTGCCCATTTATTTTTCATCATTGGCCATTGATATAGGTATCCTGGATACTATATCAACTCAGGTTACCTTCTTTCAGTGAGTCGCATTTCCAACAAAGACAGGATTTTTCTGGCTACTGAGATCCTTGCCGCTAATGCACCCACTGGGAACGTACATTAGGGTCAAGATGAAGTTGAGAGCCATCTGACACATGACACTCCGCCTAGTTATCAGATGTGCAAGGAAGATAGCTTGGTTACTGCTTTGATTAATGATCTACTAATTGGATTCTGAGTAGCTTTGGTTTATAGTTACTTGGATGTAGTTCATGACTTCTTCATAATACTTGCACCATTCATTTAGACCAGCAGATGATGGGAATGATGGAGCAGGACAAAGATATGAAGTGCATAAATATGAAGAGGGATATATCGAGTGAGGTAGGTGATTGTAAGATTGATTGGTTGGTTGGATGGTTGGTCAGTTGTTAATGGTCAACATTATATAGATTATGTTGTAAGGTATGGGAAGGGAGTGCATGATAATGACAGATGATGCTGTCTTCTACCATACTATGCCATTGGCGACAATCAGCCATTCAAAGTACGGTGCTCGGATCGTGACACTGTTGCTCGTTGTAGATACATTGATACAATTGTTGCCCTGTTAATTTTGGGGCAGAAAACTAAAGTCACCAGTGCTAGTGCACAGTTCAAAAAATACTAGTGCCTCGCCACCTCGGCAAATATCAACTCAATCTAGCTCAACTGCAGAGGCATTTTAGATTTACATTACATCAACTTAATATGTACACTACGTGATATCAACTCAACTTATAACTTATGAATATTAATGAATGGGTGTCATATGGTTGTTAAAACACAGTCAGTCCTTAGAAGCGCATGAATACCACAGCAATGCTCAAAATTGAGAAAATCACACTGCTTGACAATCTAGAACTCGAAGATGGCACCGGCGCATGAGTATGACGTGTAGGTGACGCAGTTGGCCCGACTGGCAAATGAGTATGAGGAGCTAAGCTATCATGATGTGACGGCGTAGGTGCAGTAGGACCCGGCGGAGCTGTCACAATTGTATATTGGCCAAAGGTAGGGAGGATAACTTCGTTGACATCCGATAGAGAATTGGCAGCTTCGGCATTGGACTTGAGCTTCGCAATGAATGCCCCGCTTTGAACACTGAGGGCTAACTGAGTCGTGACTTGATCATAAAGATCGGTAGCAATTTCTTCGTCTGTGTCACAATTGTCTGAGGTACAAGTTTCGGCGACCGTCATGGCATATTCCACGACCACTTCGTTATCACCTTGCTCTTCCATAGAAATCACATGCACCTCTGAAACGGTTTGACCCTCTAACAGTAAAGATGCAATGATGTGCTCAATGGTTTCCTGCAAAATGCACTTAATGACATGTAATCCTTCATCCGTCGTGGGCAGAACGAAATTCTCAAGCGTCAATGTGCCCTGGATTGTGATAGTAACTGATCCAGAGTTTCCAGTAAGATCATCGTCGACGTCTCCGCTTGTTGGCAAAAGAGTTCGGTAGTTATCAGTATTATACGGTGTAGGCTCTAGAGTGAGGTGGTTGGCAGTAGGCACCATTGTACTGTAAAGATTGAAGGAAAAAGCATGAGTTAGAGTTGACCTTTCTAAGTAAGACTTTAAAGGTGAGTTTCAAATTTACGTACCTTGGCGAGACTGAAGGCTGAACTGAGGGGATGAATGAGGGTGAAACACTGGGGAGACTTGATGGTAAAGATGACGGTCTCTGAGATGGAATGAGTGAAGGCTGAGAGCTTGGACTGTCAGAGGGACTAATTGATGGTGACGATGAACAGTGAGCACTTGAGAGTGCATTATAAACCAATTCTGTCTTGTCACATGTATTGCCGAGTCTGTATTCAGCGGTAACCTCATCATTAACATCGAGAAGCGAAACTCTAGCATAACTCAATCGACAAAGGCAGTTGGCTTCATCACTTGGATCGACGCACCAACGATTTGCAATGGCAATATTTTGGATATAATAGGTGTCTAGTAAATCGACGCACCACCAAGGATCGGGATCATTAGTATTCGACCAAGTTTCGAAGTCACCGTCGACAGCATCAGTCGCGAATCTCACATTCGGGTCGGAATCAGTTAAACCAGAAACTTTCATTGTTGCGTTAGAGCTAACCAAAGTTGAAGACTGTGTCGCCATTTTGCCGAGAGCAATGTTGGTTTGGATACCGGGTGAGAATACCTGAAATTCAAACATTTGGATTTGCTCGCCTGTGATCGACCTCACACAGGCTTTTCTAGCGAGGGGGTAACATAATTGCGATGGAGCATTTGAAGGTTCAGACGATGGATAAAGTGATGGCGCTGCGGAAGGAAGCGAAGATGGGCTCTCCGATGGTGAAGACGATGGAGACGAGGAAGGATCCATCGAGGGAGAATAGCTTGGACTTGTTGATGGCGAAATGGACGGCATGGCAGAAGGACTGCTTGATGGGGGAAAGGATGGCAGCATGGACGGGGACTCTGATGGACTTTCTGATGGTTGCGCACTGTGAGTCTCTGTTGGCGACGACGACGGTGATCTTGTTGGGCTGGTTGATGGAGACTTTGTTGGGTGTGTTGTCGGATATGATGTTGGTTTCCTCGTCGGCGAAGGAGTCGGAGGCAATGTCGTTGGGTTCAATGTCGGGGATGAGGTTGGAGGTTCAGTTGAACAGTCATAATACAATTGATCAAGACCGCATGTATTCGGAAGGATTCGAGATTTAAGAACCGACTGTTGCTCATCAAGCAGTGAAAGTGTAGCATAACTCAAGCGACAGAGACAATTAGTTTGGTCAGTGAAATCTCCACACCAGCGATTCGTTATAGTAACTGAGTCAACGTGCTCTATTTCTCCCAGATCAACAATCCACCACGAATTGGCATCATCGGCACTTGTATGCGAAAAAGTTGCGAGACTTCCATCGACAGCAGCAGACGCGGGTCTTGGTACTAAGGCCGGGGTGAACCAGGTCGAAGACTGATTGGCAGGTTTATTAAGTGCCACATTGAAACCCAAAGTTGATAAGACTTCTACTTCAAACACCTGTATTGGCTTCCCTGTCAAGGTTTGCTCCAACTTGACGAATCGGGCTCTTGGACACAGTGAAGATGATGTGGGTTGAGCGCTTGGGCTGGACGTTGGAGACTTCGTAGGGCTCTTAGTTGGAGGAGGTGTTGGTTTTCTCGTCGGCGAAGAAGTTGGAGAGAAGGAGGGGCTCAATGTTGGCGAAAAGCTGGGAGACATGGTTGGAGAATCACTTGGCATGATAGTCGGGCTGTAAGTGGGCGAAGAGCTTGGGGATCTTGAGGGTGGTTGAGAACCAAAAGATGTACAGTAGAAATTCAGTTGTTCTTGACCGCATGTATCAGGAATGACCTGGTATCCAATGACTGATTTTTGTTCATCCAAAAGCACAAGTGAAGCATGACTCAGGCGACAGAGGCAGTTGGTTTGGTCGCTGGGATCTCCGCACCAACGATTTGCTATCGAGACTGATTCGACCTGCACCATTTCTCCAAGATCTACAGTCCACCAGGCGTTTTCGTCATCGACTGCTGTGTGTGAAAAACTAGCCACATCACTATCGCATGCAGCAGACGCAGGTCTTGGAGTCCCATCTTGACTAAAGTAGATAGACGACTGATTGGCGGGTTTGCCGAGTGCCATATTGATACCCAATGGCGACAAGACTTGTACTTCAAACATCTGTATTGGTTGTCCTGTCACAGATTGCTCCAACTCTACATATCGGGCAAATGGGCAGATAGACGTTGGATTCATTGTGGGCTTTGAAGTGGGAGAACGACTTGGACGTTTGGTGGGAGATTTCGTTGGAGAATGAGTGGGATTCTTGCTCGGTGACGTCGAAGGAGAATTACTAGGAGCTTGTGTCGGGTGGCGAGTTGGGTTCATCGTTGGTTTAAACGTGGGTGAGCTGCTTGGACTTTGAGTGGGAGACTTGGTAGGTTTCTGAGTGGGCTTCTTGCTTGGAGACTGAGAAGGCGAATCAGTTGGCGACAAACTAACTGAGGGGGACTCGGATGGCGGTACAGTTGGAGGCAGAGTTGTCCTGCAGAAATTAAAGTTCAGTTCATCTTCGCCGCACGTTTCCTCGAGGAGACGAGATCTAATCACATTCATATCTTCATCGAGCAGTACCAAAGTAGCCCAGCTCAATTTACAAAGACAACCAGGTGGATCACTAGGGTCTCCACACCAACGGTTTTCAATATGGACAGTTTCAATTTGCATCATTTCTCCAAGGTCAACAATCCACCACGAATAGTTATCATTTGTATGTGAAAAAGACGAAAGGTCGCCATCCACTGCCAAAGATGAAGAATACGACACACCATCCTCATTAACGTAGGTTGAAGACTGACTTGTGGATTTTCCAAGTGCCACATTGTTGTTCGACCAGGGCGAGAAGACTTGCACTTCAAAGACATGAATTACTTCTTCTGTAAAGTGCTGGATCAACTGAACATAGCGAACTCTTGGATAAAGTTCATTGGTTGTTGGCGAGATGCTAGGAGGGAGGGATGGATTCAATGTCGGCGAAAAACTTGGGGACATGGTGGGCGTGAACGTAGGAGACAGTGTCGGATTGGCAGTGGGGGATTCGGTAGGCATCATGGTCGTAAAACTGTTTGAAAAGTCAAAGTTCAACTGATCTTGACCGCAAGTATTCTGGAGAATTCGAGTCCTGACTATGTTCATATTCTCATCCAGAAGGGTGAGTGTAGCCCAACTCAATCGGCAAAGACAGCCAGGTTGGTCACTAGGATCAATACACCAACGGTTCACGATGGTAACGAATTCAACTTGAGTCCTCTGTCCCAGATCAACAATCCACCAGGCGTTTTCGTCTCCAGTGTCTGTATGCGAAAAAGTTGTGACATCCCCATCGACAGCAGCGGATGCAGGTCTTGGTACCAAGTCCGCAGTGAAGTACGTCGAAGACTGTTGGGCAGGTTTTTCAACCGCCACATTGACACCGAACGAGAAAGCTAGTAATTCAAACATATTGATCGGTTCTCCAGTCAATGTTTGCTCCAACTTGACATATCGGATTTTTGGGTATGGAGAAGGCTGAGTGGGTTCCAAGGAGACGGTAGGGTCCAATGACGGCGACAAGCTGGGTGAAAAGGTCGGGCTTTCTGTTGGTGAAAAGCTTGGGGAAAAGGTAGGCAAATCAGTTGGAGAAGGTGTGATGGGCGTGCTAGTCGGAGAGTGTGATGGAGGGCAAACTGGCTTCGCGGTTGGTTCTGGAGTGGGAGATGTGCTGGGACTGTCAGTCGGGTTCTCCGTTGGGCTCTGAGTGGGATTCTTGCTCGGTGATGTTGAAGGAGAAGCACTGGGTGCTGGGGTGGGGCTACCGGAGGGTGAAACACTGGGGCTCTGGGAAGGAGAACTGCTGGGGCTTTTGGTTGGAGACTTTGTTGGTTTTAGAGTGGGCTTCTTGCTTGGAGAACTAGAGGGGGATGCACTAGGCGATTCACTAGGGCTGCCAGAGGGTGAACTGCTCGGGCTACCGGAAGGCGAAGAGCTGGGGCTACTAGAGGGCGATACACTAGGACTTG
The DNA here is from genome assembly GCA_036939635.1 of Cyclotella baltica. Lineage (NCBI taxonomy): Eukaryota > Bacillariophyta > Thalassiosirophyceae > Thalassiosirales > Thalassiosiraceae > Cyclotella > Cyclotella baltica. Next base: position 10,409 of record JALLAY010000592.1, read on the forward strand.
CAGTTGGGGACTTTGTTGGTCTTTGAGTGGGCTTCTTGCTCGGAGAACTAGTAGGAGAAGCACTGGGTGATTCACTGGGGCTACTAGAAGGCGACGCACTTGGGCTACCGGAAGGCGAAGAGCTGGGACTACTGGAAGGCGAAGAGCTGGGACTGTTTGAAGGCGAAGCACTGGGGCTGCCGGATGGTGACTCGGTGGGTGATTCACTAGGGCTACCTGAAGGCGAAGAGGTGGGGCTACCAGATGGAGAAGCACTGGGGCTGCCCGAAGGCGAAGCGCTGGGGCTGGCAGAAGGCGAAGAGCTGGGGCTTTGGGAAGGAGAGCTGCTAGGACTTGTGGTTGGAGACGTTGTTGGATTCTGAGTGGGATTCTTGGTCGGCGAATTCGAGGGAGAAGAAGTAGGGGAATCACTGGGGCTACTGGAGGGTGAACGGCTGGGACTTTGCGTGGGAGAAGCACTGGGACTCGTGGAAGGACTGCTCGAGGGAGACTGGCTGGGTGAATTGCTGGGAGAAATGGTAGGCGAAGAACTCGGGGATGGTGTTGGACTCGTCGTAGGAGATGAGGTGGGAGACGTAGTAGGCATTGCAGTCGTGACAAAGTGGACCGATTCCAGTAAACCACAAGAGTCTCCAACATACTCAGTATCAATGACATTTTGGTTTTCGTCAAGAAGTTGAACCGTGGCACCAGCCAATCGACAGAGACAGTCAGGCGAGTCATTAGGATCGATACACCAACGATTCACAATGGTAACATTTTCAACTGGCGTCACTCCACCCAAATCAACCATCCACCATGGATTACCGCAATCGGTATGCGAAAAAGTTGTCAAGTCGCCATCGCATGCAGCCGAAGCAGGTCTTTCCGTTCCGTCTGCGCTGATGTAGTTTGACGACTGAGAGCAAAGTTGTCCGAGAGCTGCATTGGCCCCATTCGAGTATACTTGCACCTCGAACATGTTCAATTGCTCAGATGTCGACTCCTGCATGATCTTGACGAAATGTACTTGTGGATAAGTAAGCGTGGAAGGTCCGGAGGGAGGATCCTCGTTGCAATGCGATTGAGAGCGCATATCAATATCCACCTGAAGTTCCCCGCAAGTGTTGTCAATGGATTGAGAAGCAATCACATTATCATACGAGTCTAACAAAGTGATGGACGCGTCGCTCAAATGACAAAGGCAACCAGGCTGGTCACTGGAATCACCACACCAACGATTCAAAATGGAAACAGAACTAATGGACGTCATTTCTCCCAAATCAACCATCCACCATGCATTGGAATCTTGGGTATGAGAGAAGGTAGTTACATCACCATCGTTTGCTGCGGAAGCATACCCCGTAGAGTAGGTCGAAGACTGAGTGGCATACTTTTCAACGGCTACATTAACACCCGAAGAGAGAACCTGTACTTCAAACATTTGAATTTGTTGCGCAGTGGTGGACTGAATCTTGACTTTCCTCGCAGTGGGTTGACAGGGGTGGGAAAGAGACCGCGAACCGACATGGTCAAACGCACGCGTCGTCATCAAAGTAGGCTCGCCGTCAAGGGCTTCACGAAATTGGGAGCTGCCATGGCCGTAACCAGCAGAAAAGAACACAGCTGTGGCTAGTAAAATGAGCTTCCTCGCTAGAGATTGACGATCTTTCATCATTGGATTGGGTTAACTTGAATTGCAGTTTCGGATCTATCGGACAAGGGTCTGTATTCCACGACGAAGGGAAAAGCAATATGTGTGACTTTGTCTGTGTATCCCATGAGTGTGATTCGTTCAAGACAGATGGATGGTAACCTCCCCCCTATTGAGTCCTGTGTAACGTTTTGAGACATGAATTAGCCGTATGTAGCGCCATTTTTCTACGGGAGCATAGAAACCGCTCACGGGAATCACAACTGAATTTTTTTGAAAAATTTTGCAAAGTTTGTGATTTTTGCAAAAATCAATATTCATCGAATATTTTGGAATTTTATGTCACCGGCAAAGCGACGTCTCTCGTCGTCTCCCCCACCCCCCACCACCAAGACAGCTGACACCCCCCTTCCATCTTGTGGTCCAAGACATCAAAACTCGTGTTGTGTGCATAATTCTGAAGTGGAAAATCTGGTATGTGAACAAGAAGTTAAAGAAGGCAAACAAACGGCTGACAACAACTTACTGAGTTGAGTCACTAATCTTCACTCTTGTACCCCTTACTTTCTCCCCCCTCCTCCCCCCTTAACTACTAAAGGCCCCAACTCACCCCCTGACAATTCAAACAACTTGTGCTGTCGAACGTACATGAAATTTCACAAAAGTGATGATTCCGAGCATTTACATAAAATTGAAACTCAAAAGAATGGCTCACCAGTGAATCTCCCGTTCATTTTGACAACAGCTCTCTCTTTTTCTCTCTCTTCATTTATGGTTACCCCCTGACATGATAACTTTCAGCCAATTTAATTCTCCTCAATTCTTTTGCTCACAACGCCACTACTACTGGCTTGCCATGCACCTCATTCCCGTGCCTTCGAGACTGTAAACCTTTTGGGTGAGTGATGTGACATTCGAGTTTTGAAGAATGATTCATTAATCTTAGCTTACCGCGTGAGATCTCACTTGGACAAGCTAAGCTGACAAGAGTTTTTCATTTGCTTGGGCATTTTCTCCTCTCTGTTGGCTCTGTTCACGTGTTGACCATCATCATGTGATCCATTGAGCCTTCCCACTCACGTGTTTTCCTGTTGATTCTTTTCAACATGACGATTCAAATCGACAACACTTCTCTTGCTGTCATGTCAATTTGATCCATTCGAGCTCAGACGGTTAAAGCCGCACACTATTCGATTCTCACCAGACGGCGTGCCGTTTCCAACCGTCATGGACTGTTCTAGTTGAGCGCGGCATCCGCCACGGGAATTGCTTCTATTTTCGATTGTTTCTACCTAGCGGTCTGAAGCACTTGCAGTCCCCCCATTTCCCAAGCCGACGCTTCGCGCTTCGTTCGTTTCCGCCATTGCCGAGGACGCGGGCCGTTGGGTTTTTGATTTTTGGTTCGGCAATAGATTTGGGGGCAATGCACTTTTGGCATGATAAATTTATTCGTCATAATTAAGCCATTACTGAAAATGTTTCGGAGCAATGGAAAGTATTAAGCCGTCAAGAAATTACAGTTTAAAATAAAGGGGTAAGTAAAATTGGTCTAAGTACGTATTTAGGAAAATAAGTACCTAAATAGTTGCTGTACTACTTTACTCTCTAGAATCTAGATACCTTATCAATCCTTCCAAGGAAGAAGGGCAAGCATCTTAAAAATTACAAAGCAGCCGCTGGAGATTTTTAATGTTTTGAAACGGAGTGAGTTGCGAGTAAAGATTAATGAAAAAAGCAAAAAAGTTGAAAAAAGTGCTGCACCTCCCTAAGACGTCATCAGTGAATGAATTGAGAAAGTTAGACAATAAGCTCTCATTAGAGTATCTATGAACGGTAAAGAAGATCAAAGAAGATGTAATCCGGCCGGCCTTCGGCGCCGCACCTCCCTTCGGTCGATGCCGCGCCTCACGGCCGGCCGGATTTTTTA
>JALLAY010000593.1:0-13964 GCA_036939635.1 Cyclotella baltica
GATGAAAGCAAGGCGTTTTTAAATGGGCCCGGGCCCATTTTTTTCGAGCACTGGTCATAGCAACAATCCAAGGAAAAGGCAGTCTTTTGACTATGAAGCTGTTCAAGCACGTGAATGGATTTGCTCAATTTAAAGAACCAACCCATGCATCCAAACAGAAAAAGAAACGATCTGAAATATGTAGTGACCATTTTAACAATAAATGCCCTGAATTCGGTTGTACCCGGGACACCAGGCCAGTGTCTCAAGATTATGTCCTATTGGTTGTTTCAACCAAGAGACTGATAAGATATTCATTAGATGCTAACCAGAAATGCACTTGCCCCATTCTTTCATGAAATGGATTTCTGAGATTTTACCAGATTTCTTCTCATCAAATATACAAAGCAAATGGAATGCTAAGTTAAAATAACAGCAAGCCCAATACATATGTTGCTTGGCCAACTCTTGATCACCCATCACCTTCCTTTACAGGAGATTTTCAACAAAAAAGAGCAACTTCTATTTTGTCCATAATTAAGAACCATGGAACTGATGTAATCAAGGGTACTCTAAGTGACACCTGATCAAGATTAGATCAGAGAGAACAAGTCAATGCCATTGATCTTGATGTCATCAAAAATGCTGCATTGGCAAATGCTGGTCGTGAAATATGTGAAACCTTCTATGGCGACAGTGCACACTTTTCTTTCATCACTGCATTTGCTGGCCCTCGAAAGATTCTAATTGACCCGGGAATCATGCAATATTCAACACACTTTTTACTTCTTCATCATTTGCAATGTAGGTAGAGGAGATCCAGCAATCGATTGGTGGGTGTTTCTCGTGTATGGTCTCAGCAAAAAAACAAGAACACTTTTCTACATGGGTGTCAACCAATCCAGTGTGAATAACATTGTAGATTGTCTTTCATATTCAGGTGTTGCAGTGATGCAACAAGAAGGGAGCAATCAATTAGCCATAGTTCTCAACAGATCACAAGGTTTGTTCATTGCAATCAGAAGTAAAACAAATCTTCTGCCACAGCTGCATCTGCCTTTTCCTCTTTAGATTGTCAATTGATAGGCCTTTATGACCCAGTGAATATCACTAATTGAAACGAAATATGCTTTCTAAATCCAGGCCTATTCTTCTATATTACTCTCAAAGTCATCCCAAACCCATATTGGTCACCGCCAATTGATTGTTACACGTATTTGGCCTCCAGATGCCGGCCTTTGGAGGCAGTGGGGTGTCATTTGCACCCTCACTGACAACCATACCTCAACACCACCAAATTTTACACCCCAATTCATTGCCAATGGTGCTTGCCCGACGCAACAACCGACCAGAATCTAACCCTCAGTGAATAAGAAATTCTTCTCTAGGTTGTTGCCTGCTAGATTTTAGCACTGGGTTTGGTGGTGATGTTGCTGTAGTGAAGGTGAATGTCCCTAACTTGGTCCAAAATAAAGTTAGAAAAGCTGAAAAGCTTAGTGAAGAGAACCATTCGGTGGTTTTTAGTACTAATTCCCATAAAAAAGCTCGAAGTGGACAAAGTCAAAATATAATGGAGCTCATAGCATAACTTTTTGTGTGTATGCACAGGCCTTAGACAATGATGATGTCTGGAAAAAGAATGTGTCTTTCTCTTGTGAATAAACTAAATAAGAATGATATTCTGCATTTATGTATGTACTTTTTGCCACTACTTTTTTGACGGACAAAAGATACCACCTCGGGGCTTATGCTCATTGATTTGATTAGAGAGTTGTGGCTAGTATGAATGTGACATTCAATTGTTTTTAATTCAGCCTTTAAAAAAGATACTGTTGTGATCTGGTCGGCTGATTTGATTTTGGGACTTTTTATGGCGGGAATCTTTTTCTCTTTCCCCTCTTTTTGCAGTGTGAGAGGTCGGAACAGAACCAATAATTATGTGATCAATGGCTCCAACAAAGCAACAAACGAATCGACCAACTCCTGCACTGATCAAAATCCTTTCCATTCTACTGCAGCCAAGGCCTTCACCACCCCTCAAGCAACTACAATGTCTTCATGTTGCCTTCTTTGATTCTTTGGGATGTAAAACTAAAACCAGTAATCAGCCTAAAATCCTATAACCAAAGGCAAGGGTTGAGCTGATTTTATACATCAAACAGCAAATATTCACTGTGGATGGATTGATAAAAGAACCTAAATTAAAATACAATCAACCTTAATGCTAAGAATAACCAATTAATTTAAAGGAAAACAAACCTGATAATTATTTGTAAACAATGCCAAATGCATTAAAGTACTCAGTTATTATTAATAATTATTTATACATTAGGATAAGGATAAATAAAACAAACCAACATAATCGTTGTCATCATACGACTAAGGAAACCAAACACATAGGAAGATAGATGTGGTGAATGGAAGAAGTGACGGATTATTGATATGTGTATTGTTAGTATTCTTAGGCATATTAATGGTAATGGTGGAAGCTCTGGTGATGATGATATGGAATATGGGCGGATGGTGGCATTGTTTGATTACTTCAGTACCACCAGTAGATACCTGTATAGGTAGGTAGAGATTAGAGATACATACCAGGATTGATCAAGAGTCAAGAATGTCGGAATAGTGCCAATTTTTAACATCGGGTCTCTCATCTTTCATGCATGTATGTATGGCGAGTGCGCATCAGTTACTATTTCAACAGATTCTGACATTTCCACCAGTTCCTCACCGTTCCTCACACAAACAACCATGGCACCAAACACAACCCCCCAACAAAAGCACCCCCTCCTCCTCCAAATAATCCTCTCACCCCCCACCCCAACCGAATACTACACCCTCCACCACCTCCCACTCTCCACCGCCGTATCCTCCCTACCCACCCACGAATTACTCCACCAACTCCAAATCTTGGAAGAGTTTCGTAAAACATGCGATAACTTGTACGCACGTGTACGATGTCTATTCTTTTTGTATGCGATTCATCGTTTTTATTTACCGCAGCGTCGTACTAATGGGATGGGGAGGGGGCAAGGTGGGGGTATTAAGGAGTACTTTTTGTGTCCTGAGGGATATGCGGCACTGTTGGATAGACGATTTGAAGAGGCTATTGATTATTTTTTGAAGTTTGTACAGAATGATGTTGATTCGATTCGTGTCGATGATGGGTATGGTGGGGAAGAAGAGACTGTTCCAAAGAGGACGAGGTTGATTTCTGATTTGACTTTTGATCCTACGAGGAAGATGGCTACGGTGAAGTCAAAGTGTAGTGGGAAGTTTAGTAGAGAGAGTTTCAGTTCGAGGTATTCGTCTGATTCTTTTTCAGAGTGTCAGCCGTCGGTAGTATGTCAGGAGCAGCAGGAGGTAGGGTTGCTGCTGCCTTCAGAAGCAGCCTCTTCATCTCTTGCCGCGACATATAGATCTTTGGCATTTCAGACTTTGGCTGATCAGGTCAAGTTATCAGTGAGGAATCATCCGGGGAATGAATGGATGTTTGGAGTGGAGAGTGTTGAGGGACAGGTTTTGAGATTTCGTGAGGAGTTATTGGCTGGAGGCGGTGAGAGGATGGGACTTTTGGAAAAGACTCCGGTTCGAATGGACTTGAGTCATTCTTGGTGAGTTGTTGATTTGAGTTGTATTTGACTTTTAGATGCATGCCTTTCACCTACAACAACTTATTTCTACTTTTATCACATGGCTGATTCCACATAACGGTAGCTGGTCAGACATTTTCTTTCTCGGAATGGACTTTCCCGAAGGAGCACGAGTCATCAACTGCTCTGTAGACCTAGCCGTACAATCCAAAGGAGGGAAAACTCTAAACGCAACACCAGTACCACCTATTGAATGTCGTCTATATCTCTCCACGGACAACCCCGGAACTATTAAATTAACCAGTGTCGACCTTCACTCATCTATTGTTTTGACTCATGTGTCTCAGGTTTTTAATTATGCCGCCGATTATCTTGGATTGTTGAAGGCTGGATTGGTGGCGGGTGGGATTGTACCACTTGGTCTTGAGAAGGTTTGTGAGACTAAAGATATTCCGATTAAGGACCTTTTGGGTGTGATGCTGGGTGATGACAAGTGTCGGTACGGGTTGGAACTTGTTACGAATGTACACAATATACCAAAGGGAAGTAGGCTTGCTGTGTCAACAAATCTATTGGGATCGATTATAGCAGTATGCATGCGTGCCACGAAACAAACCAAGTCTTTAACTGGACCGCTGTTGGAAGAAGAGAGGCGGTTGGTCGCCGCCAGAGCCATTTTGGGAGAGTGGTTGGGCGGCAGTGGTGGCGGATGGCAAGACTCCGGTGGGGTATGGCCAGGATTAAAGCTGATTCATGGAGTGCAGTCTAAACCGGGCGATCCTGAGTATGGCATCAGTCGCGGCAGACTTCTTCCAAATCATCACCTTTTGACAGAAGAAGAGGCTCCTCCTGAAATTTTACATGCTCTTCAGAAGAGCCTAGTATTAGTTCATGGCGGTATGGCTCAGAATGTCGGTCCAATCTTGGAGATGGTCACAGAGAAGTACCTGCTTCGAGAAGAGGACGAGTGGTATGCAAGGCATAGGGCTATGGAGATCCTGGACGAGTTGTTGATTGCCTTTCGTGAAGTGGATGTTAAGACTATTGCAAAGTTGGTTACAGAGAATTTCTTCGGGCCGATACGGTCTGTTGTTCCTTGGGCGACCAATTCGTATACAGAAACTCTGATTGAAAAGGTGCAGGAGAGATTTGGAGACGGGTTTTGGGGATTTTGGATGTTGGTGAGTTCACTTTTCGTTTTTAGTGTGCTTACGAGCTGCTCACTTGTGCTTACTGGATTTCGCCTTTGAACTCCTTTTTCATGAAAGGGCGGCATGAGTGGTGGAGGTATGGGCTTCATTTTTGATCCCGATATCAAATCTCAGGCTGCATCAGTCCTGGGAGATATCATGCTAGAAACAAAACGCGAAATGGAGTCTTTTGTTCCATTTGCTATGGACCCAGTTGTGTTTGATTACAGAGTTAATGATCATGGAACTGTTGCAGAGCTTTGTTCATTTGACAATCAAAGTGATGTTACTGAACAGACTGCAGAGCCAGCGTCAAACAGCACTGATGGGTCTTCAAATGAAGCTCTGAGCAAACTGCTGCAAGAACAAGGTTTTGACACAACATTACAAGAACATATTAGGGAAGAATTGAAAAACGGCTCAATTGGTCTAGCCAACAACCGTTTGCCACTTGATACAGAGTTATCTGATGTAAATGCAGATGATGTCATTATGTTGGATGGTTGCCCAATTCCACAAAATGTCCGGTCCCGTGGTCTAGAAGCTCTATCATCAGGGACAGTTGGAGTCGTCACACTTGCAGCAGGGGTTGGGAGCAGATGGACACAAGGGGCTGGTGTTGTTAAGGCCTTGCATCCTTTTTGTTCAATTGAAGGCAAACACAGGAATTTTATTGATGTTCACTTAGCCAAGAATCGCAAGGTTTCTGGTGATGCTGGTATGTCAATTCCTCACGTATTTACCACGTCATGGATGACTCACGAACCAATCTGCACACATATCGAATCACTTGACAAAAACAGTAATGATTTAATATACGTCTCGAAAGGAGCTGCAATTGGCCTTAGAATGATTCCAATGTGTCGTGATTTGAAGTTTCTTTTTGAGGAGCAAAAACAACAAAAGCTAGATGACCAAGCACAGAAAGTGCAAGATAGTCTTCATGCAGCATTGTTAGGGTGGGCAGAATCAAATGGTGAAGGATCTGATTATACTCTAAATGTTCCAAAACAGTGTCTATGTAAGTCTATTCCTTGCTTAGGGTGTGGCCAATAATCGTCCATACGCTCATTTGACGTATTGATTTTTCAATCTATTGGGCTGTCTCAGGCCCTGTTGGACATTGGTATGAAGTACCTAATTTACTCCTCAATAGCACACTGGCAAGCATGCTGAAGGATCGACCACAGCTGAAGACATTAATGTTACATAACATTGACACAGTTGGTGCCGATGTAGACCCAAGTGTACTTGGGGTGTTTTTAGAATCTGGGTCAACCCTTGCTTATGAAGTGGTTTCTCGGTGTATAGATGATATGGGTAAGAGTTCATTTTGATCTTTTCAATTGACTTTCAAACTCTGCTTATCACATAGTGAATTCTTAAAAATCATAGGAGGTGGCCTCTGTCGTGTCAATGGGACGCCTCGACTTGTAGAAGGCCTTGCTCTTCCAAGAGAGGAAGATGAATTGAAATCATCTTATTACAACAGCCTTACGACATGGATCGATATTGATGGGCTACTAGCTCAGTTTGGTCTTGATCGAGAGGATGTTTTGAAAGGTTCAGATAAAATACAGGATGCTATTCATCAATTCTCCAAGCAACTTCCCACTTATGTCACCATTAAAGACGTGAAAATGCGATGGGGCAACGGCCAAGAAGATGTTCACCCAGTTGCTCAATTTGAAAAGGTAAGTTTTACCTGCCAATGCAATAAAATCTGAAGGGATCTGAAGTCTTCTTACACATATAATTCTGATCACTGTTCAATACCTATTTAGCTCTGGGGTGACATGTCATTGATTGAAAGCATGAACTGCTCTTACTTTGTAGTACCTAGACAGCGAGGTCGACAGCTTAAAGATCCCGCACAGCTGGATGCATGGAGCAGAGATGGGGGAGCACAACACTTAGCTTCAATTTGTGATTGGACTAACAATATGTGAGCAATACCAAGATTTGACATTAGATAGGCAGCTAAAGTAGCATTTAAGCACAGAATAGATCATTTTCTTGTTAGCATCTAGTTTGCAAGAGAAAGATGTGATCATTTCTGTTTGCTTTGTCTTTCTTCTTGATCAGCTATTGTCTCTAGGCTGCACACACCCAAACTCCATTTTTTACAACTAAGAACTTTGTTGCTGTTAGAAATCAGTAGCAAACAAATGGACCTTGTATCTAAGCTTCCATTAACCTTCAACTCCATGTTCAACAAAGTTACGCCAACGAGAAGCCCGCTGCACCTCCCAACTGGGTTTTTCACTTCCCAACGACTTCCATGGCACCACAGCTATCTCACCGCAGCAACATTATCACCACCGGTGCTTAAATTCTACAGGCAACAGACCATTGATGTATTCCTTAGTCACTGGGTGTAAGATTCTAGTTGTTTGTTGCGTCCGGTGAGTACCATTGACGATGAATGGGAATGCAAAATTGATGGGTTGGAGGAATGCGTTGGCGAGGGTGCAAATGTCATCCAACCGTCTCCAAATTTCTGCATCCTCCATAGGCCAAATACATAAAAACCATCAGCAATGGTCAGTCTGGGTCAGGGCTTGCATTAAGAGTGACAGAATGGCAGGGCTGGAGATAAAAAATAATGGGTTCCAAAATGTGATATTGACTAGATCCGAAAACATTTACCAGTTCACAGTCTGAATAGAAAAATGCAGATGATTTCACTTCTGACTCTCTGCAGCAAGCGAATCTTGTGATCATTTGAGAGTTACTGCTAATTGGGTGTTCTCTTTTTGTTCCATTGCTGCAACACTTGCATTTGAAAGCCCACTTCCAATGCTATATCTCCATTTGATTCGATGATACCAATGGACAAATGTGCTCTTATTCCATGTTAAGATACACAAGCATCACCCACCAATTTGTTGGACTCATGATGATCCACAAATGATAAAGGAATGTTACGTGTGCAGATTTTTATACTATTCACAAGTAATGCAGAATCAGTGGACGGTGGCTGGCTCTTGCTACAAATGCAGTGATGTAAGGGAGGCGCATACTGTCACCATGGAAGGTTTCACACATTTCATGACCAGCATTTATCAATGCGGCAGCATCTTTAATGGTATTAAGATCAATGGCATTGACTTGTTCTCTGTGCTCTAATCTTGTACAGCTCTCTGTGCTCTATTCTTGTGCGAGTATCAAATGAAACACTGGAATGAATTGGCCGCATTGTTTTCAGTGTGGTAAAATTTTCTTATAACTGAAGGTGGGGGGAGTAAAGAGAATACCAAGTAACAGATGTATCATGCTCGCCATTATGTTGACAGAGCATGTCATTTCCTCGGTAAATTTGATGAGTGGTAGTCTGGTAAAATTTTGGACACACATTTCACAAACAAATGGGACAAGTGCATTTTCTGTTAGCATCTTGTGATCATCTTTTGCTAGTCTCTTGATTGAAGCAGCCAATAGAACATTTTTCTTTGTGTACTAGTCATGTTGTGTCTCTGGCTGATAGTACAACCAAATTTGGGACAATGGCAGTTGTGTAAGTTCACTATATATTTCAGCTCATATCTTTCTCTGTTCATTTGAATGGGTTGTTTTTTAATTAAGCACTATCTATCTGTGCACTCGAGCAGCTTCTTCATCAGCACACTGTCTCTTCCTCTCATTGTTGCTATAAGCAACTCTGTTGTAGCCCGTATCATCAACAACAAAATGCAAGCAACAAATGTTCTTGTCATTCTCGCCTAGCTGCAGAGAATTAATCAGTTGAAAGTATTTCCAAATTTGTTGTTGAACTTCACCAATTTGTCCTCCCTTGCAGTCAATACGGCGGTGTACAGTTCTTGCACCATGTTCTGATGCTTGGATGAAAGTCTGTTGGAATTATCGATGAGCTATGACAAAATAGTAGTGGTGGCACTGGTAAATAGCATTGGTATTTGTAGGGGGTCTCAGTTCACCATTTAATTGCCCTAAAAGCAACAACATCCTCCAAATTTATCTTGTCAGTGACTGTTTGAATCTAGAAACCTCTTAAACAATGCAGGCTTGACCAATTTCTGTATTATTGTCCACCCTGAAGTCTTTTAAATGAATGGATTCTCTCGTCTCTATGATTTTCTTTCTTGGAGCATGTGGGTTGATTGATCCCTGTTGTCTGCACTCTCACAAATGCCGGCTCTCACCACTATTTGCTCTAGAGCTCGTGTCATCAGATTCGGATGCAGCAACAAGAGAGGAGAGTGAGGTAGAGAGATGGAATTGCTTTGATGGCACAATTGCATTTGATTTGTTGGTCGATTTGTCAGTTGTTGGTCAGCGTGTTTGACCGTGATGCGTGAAAAGTAGTTTTATAATGAGAGAAGAGACGAGAGAGATGTGGAACAAATATTTGCTGAGATACTCTATACTAATAGTTAGTTATATTTATGTTGTTGGTTGTCTTTTCAATTTATAATGAAACCTTGATGTCATTTAAAGGGGTATATTCAACAAGTGGAATGTGTTGCAAAAGAATTGAAATTTGTAGTATGGGGTGTCATTGCATCCAAAATATGGGTCTGATGAACTGGAAACTAAAATCCGATTGATGCAATTAGTTTTAGCATCACATGAATTCTTCTTCTAAGAAAGTTAGGCAAGGCTGTGCCCCAGTCAGCTAGCTGTAGTTGCTTGTTTGACATGTTGGATAATGGGCTGAGCAAAACTCTTGCTTGGTGGAGGGGGGGGGGTTGTCATTTAATATATATTTAAGTTGAGACACCTTGATCTTTTGTTTACACATGGTACACGCTAATTTGGAATTTGACGATCACAAGAGACAAAGGTGAAGTGAAGATGCAAACCAGATCCACTTCAGATGAAGATGACTTTCTTGATCAGGAGACTTAATAGTCATGTATTATATTATTGCCATAATTGTGACATTGTATGGCTGAATTGATAAATGTTACCAAATTTACTAACGCCATGATGAAACATAGTCGTACTAATCATAGTCATCTTCCGATCCATACGAAACAGGTGCCTTGCCCTTTGAAACACGCAACCGCGGAAAATCATCTCGCCAAATGTTGTAAAAGCTAGGATACGATATTTTCTTTCCTGCTACTTTGCCATTATTCATTTTTGCTTCCTCTTCAGTTGCATAAAAACCATCAAGCAATTTCCAACCTTGGTATGTGGGCATTTTTCCATTTTTTTCTTGTACCAGCCACCCCTGCTCTCTTATGAATGAAAAGTAAACACTCTTTTTAGAGAATGGTATATGGACAATTTCATTAGGATCATTCAAATCCAAGGCATATTCATCTTGTAGCGACCTGAGCAAATTCTGAACATGCTCTCTCTGGTGAAGAAATGAACTGAACGAAAGATGTGGTTGGTGAATGAGAAATGTACCTAAATCCAATCCGAAATTCACAATAATCAAACACATACCCTCCTTTCATCTGCCCTTCCACAACTTTCATGAAAGGAAATTCATCATTCCACAACCTACCAAAGACAGCATTAGTAATTTTCTGTCCTGCGGCCTTCCCCTCGTTGCAGGTTGCTTCTTCTTGGGTGGCGTAAAATCCTGGCACCAAAATCCAATCCTTGACCTTGGCTATCTTCTGTTTCTTTCGATCAAGCACTTCTATTATCCAACCCTGTTCCCGCATGAACTTGCGCCATAAAATTTTCTTAGAATACTCCCGTGGCAGAACAATTACTTGTTTATCTCCAACTACCTCACCAGTAGCACAATTATCCAAATTTAAGTGTTCTGAGTACAAAGCTTCCAAAAATTGCCGAGCATTTTCCCTTGCACGATCTTTGATTCCATAACGATTGCCAGTACTCTTGTGGCGGGTCACGGAGGTATCGCCATTGAGGTATTTTAGCAGAGTTTCTTCCATTCTCCGACCTATATTGTGAAGATTATGCCAAGAGGAAATACAGATCCTATGCTTAAAAAGTGATGAGATCTGAGATTCCCTCGACTGTCCATCTACTTCTGGAAGTGATACATTATCAACATACTCATAAGAGAGTGGAAGAGTAAACAACAGAGAATTGTTTTCTACTTGTCGTCTATCGTTGGGTGACCCTGCCATTCTCATGCGTTCGAGGGCATAGCGCTTTCTTTGGGGAGCAGGCATTTGGCAATAGTCAAAAATCGCACGTGAAACTGCTTCCACGGCAAAAGGCTTGTCTCGGAGGTAGTGCAAACAGGTGCATTGTGTATAGTATTCCCTACAATTGCTGCAGTTCTCGGATGTAGAAAGAGCAGAGACATACTGGGACAACTTGTAAATAACTTGTTCATTTGTCAGGTCTTTGATTTTCTTATTGTTGGGGGTGCCATTATCTTCAGATTCGGCAAGGGTCCACAATCCATTGCTTTGTTTCGAGAAGCCAATGATGGGGAATTTTGCTTTGGTTGCTCGTTTTTTGATAGCCTTCTTACGAGCCTTCGGTTTTTGTGTAGTATTCTCTGTTCGGGCTGGTAGCCTCTGAGGAATGTACATGTTTTGAACACCAACATTGCCAGGAAAGATTGATTGAGCTGGTACCCTAGGAGGAATGTAGACAATGTCTTGAGCACCAGTATTGTCAAGGTTCTGTGCTGCAGGGGTTGTTCTGGGAAACACAAAACTTTCACCAATAGTACGAGATTTCAGCTTCTTCTGAAGGTCATGGTGTAACCAACCATGCACCTGACGATTACTAAGCTTGGCATTGCTGTTGTCCACCTGAGAAAAATGGGCATGGCACTTCCCATCAAATGCAGCAAACTTTGAACAATTCTCATGGTCACATCTCTTGCTCTGCTCAGCACTTTTGTCTTTATCAATATGATCGTTGCGAAATCCCAACAAGTCCAACCTTTTGATCTCGTCTTCATTTAATTTTCCTGTTTTGTACCGTTCTCTTTGCAGGTTCACCCATGTGATTAAGGAGGGAGGCGCTAGATTCCTGGAGAACAGTAGGTTTACTTTAGTATGACCATACTGTTCATAAAACAAAATTAGAGATCCGTAGTGTTTATGCCAGATGTTTTGGTTGTGTTTATTTTGAAGAGATGGAGTTTTGGTGGACCTCTTTGGGGTTGGTTTTGAGTTCATTGGTGTTTTAGGGTGCCTGGTTTCTGGTTCATTACGGTTTGATACATTGGCGGCTTGCTCAGTAGGCGTATGATTGTCAATTGGTTGCGCTGTATGCATGGGATTTAGAATTGCTGCTGTTGTCTTTTTAGGCAAAGAGTAGCTTTGTGCTTCTGCGGTCACCCGTTTTGAACCCTTCTGAGTAAAGTGAGCATGGCATCTTCCATTAAAGACTGCAAACTTTTCACAATCTTCCTCAACACATCTCTCTTGCTGCACAGTACCTACTATTCCATGGGCATGATCTTGCCCAAACCCCAGGAGACTTAATCTACTGACCTCGTCATGACTTAACATTCCCTTTTTGTATCGTTCTCGTTGCAGATTCACCCAAGTGACTAATGAGGGTGGTGCAAGATGCGAGGATGATTGCAGCGTCACGTTGGAATGTCCATATTCTTCATAATATAGAATTAGCAAGCCGTATTGCTTAAGCCATGCACGTTTATCGTTAACAGTTTTTGGTATTTGATTTTCCTCGGATGCAGCATCTGTGGCTTTTGGAGTCTCGGGCATTAATTTTGTACAAGACCCCTTGGCTGTGGCATTTGAATCTGTTACTGTGTCTGCTGGGTTTGTTGAGTTGGCAGTGAGGGCTGATTCGTTCTGGTTGATTTTGTCAGTAACAGTGACTGCAGCTGAATTACACTCTTTGTTGAATGATGATGCACTGTTATTTTGGTTGTAAGTTTCATTTATTTGATCAGAAGGCAATGCAGCTGAATCAGTCTCACCAGTTTGATCCCCAGAAACCTTTTGTCGATCATGACTCAACATAGGCCTCTTTGACACCACAGCACTTTCATTGCTAATTTCCACTTGCTTTCTCTTCTTTCCATCAGGATCAACCAACGCATTCACCTCAGCCGTTGTTAGTTCCGCCTTGCGTTTACTAACATGATAATGCTCATGACAATACCCCTCAAACGCGCCAAATTTCCCACACGTCTCGAATTGACACTTTGTACCCAACTCACACCCCTTACCATCGATAAAATGAACCTTCATCAATCGTAATTGCTGTTCTTGTCCCGGAGTGAGGAGTTTATTGGCATAGTTCTGCCGCTGCCCCGAAAGCCATGAGGCCAGTCGAGGATGCGTCGAGGGATCTACGCGAGAGTGCCCGTTGGATTCATAGTAGTGAATTAGGTGGGCGTACATTTTACGCCAGGTGGCGGCTACATCTGGAGGATTGGGGTGGGTTTGTAGATGGGCTGGTGGTATTTGATGCACCATTGCTGCGTTGTTTAGGTGGAGCATGCAACTGAAACTTCTCTAGAGAGAGAAAAGATGCTTTATTCGCAAAATCGCCATCGTCGACCTGGGGCTTTCAGCAGTGACGCGGGAGATAAATCTCACACGTCACACTTTACCTTCTTTGCTCCTTTTTATTGCATTTTTGGATAGATCTAGCTCGTCCTGATTATATTGGTGTGTCACACTTGACATAAGTCCTTGTATTGATGGAGATATGGCTGGTCGTAGATTTCAGAACCTCGAGGACCCGGCACAATTAACATGAACACTTCCCGGCTGCCCTTTTATCCTGTTTGGGAAAATCAGAAGGTGTGTGTTGGGGGGTGCAGATGAGTTTGATGAATGGGATTTTACAATTGTTATCATAGATTTCTTGGATGCTTTCCTACTTTCTCTCTTAAACTCTTCAATCATGTCCATGCAACATTTACGAAGTTCAATTTTCTTCTCCCAAGAAGAATCATACTTCTCACCTTTGTCACAATTCCAACAATTTCCGTCGATCAAAATTTTTCAAAACAACGCCAAACATTTTTCACTACAATCAGCTGCATTGACAGATTCAGTTACGACATCAACACTTGGTGATTTTATGTAGTTGGTTTTAACTGATGACGGTGGAAATTCCATGGGTAGTGCAATCTTGGTGCTGCTGGATACTCAGACTGATTGTAATTTTCTGTGGTAGATGTTGCTGCAGTGAGCCCTGATACCGTGGTTTACACATTAATCCGCTCTCCGAATTGCTCAGAGCGGCTAATTAATGTGTTAATGTGTTGTTCGTTTTCGGCTAGAGCGGCGACTAATTTGTTATT
>JALLAY010000594.1:0-13962 GCA_036939635.1 Cyclotella baltica
TTGCACTTGAGAGGACCCGAAAAAGCCCCATAAAGTGCGCAATACTGGACTTTGTGGATCAATTCACCCATTGAAACGTCGATACTCGATACTGATGATGTTCGCGACACCGACACAGACACAAGACTCGGTCTTGGTATCTAGATTTATCTTCATGTCCGACTTCTAAGTATTAAATTCCTATGTTATTTCTTTAATGACCAATGTCTTGTGCCTGTAAATAGTCAATTTTGTTTGAAATTGAAGCAATGACGTCAGAAATATTGAATCCCCCCTTGTCTTGTGAAAAGAATATAGATGGGTATCTTTAATCCCCCTTGTCTTGAAAAGAATATTGATGGGTATCTTCGGATCTTAGAGGTATCCTATTTAAATCTACTCAGATAAATCTAAGAAGATACTCTCATGGGTGTTATTTAATTTTACTGTGACCAAGTCCCATACAATTCATCTTTTTCATGGTTCAGTGATTTCACAAAATCTCTCTTTTTTTAATTTTCAATGTTTTCGAGCGTGAAGCACTCACACTTGTTTCAAAATAACAAGTACAAAGCAAGAGAGCGCGAGCAAAAAGTGAAATGCAAATATCTCAAGTGTTTGCTAGTGCTTGGTTTCGGGTGAGGTGTCTACTCTTATCTATGGATCGTGGCGAATTAGAAACTGTCCTCTACATCAGCTGAGTGAATCTAGAATTAATAGATTACTAATTGCTATTGTACCAATGATATTCGAAATGCAATATATTGATATGTAAGATGCTGTCCCAGGCTCGACCACTGCATTTCCTGGACAATTATAACTCAAAACATTTCCCCGCCGTGGCTTTGCCTTCTTTCTCTCTGGCAATGAAGTTATCCCTCCCGCCACTAGAGAGAATGTGATGGTTCCATGCCAAAGCACCGGGTGCATCAGTCCATCTTGCGAAGTTGCTTTTGTGAATGTATTGTACAACTGAGTGCCAACAATAAGATGGTCACCATCCTCCTGAATCCACAAGAAACTAGAGATATCAGCATCTACTCCTTCACTCTCAACATTGCAAAGTTGCTCATTAATTCTACCAGTCCCTTCGTTCCAAAGATAAACAGTCCAAGACAAGCCCCCAGCGGCAATAACCATCCAATAAATCGAACATATCAAAAATAGAAGTTGGAGCTGAATGAATGTGAATGTGACTATTCATGAGTGAAAGTTTGGTGGCACTCTTATTCTTTCGTCCTCTCACCAATCGATTCTTTGTCGGAGATAATGGCATGGTATGACTTTTCCGTGTCCAGGTGGTTGGAGATGAATCTTGGATAAATGATAAGATGAGCCAAACAGCTTGTGCTTTTTGTGGGAGGATTCTTGTTGGACTATTTGCGCACTTGCTCCATTGCGAGATGTTCTGGCGCCAGAAAAGCCATTGTTGTCGTTGATCTTGAGTTCGACGATGTACGATGTTGGAAGTCATAGTCTAGAGGACTCATTGATCATTTCATCCTTCCTCTTCTATCTCCATGTACGTGTGCCAGCCATCACGTTCTCTTCTAATTGCTGAGAGGGGCTGAGACTGAAATCAAAGCAAAAGAGTTGAGCAATTTGAAATAATTAATTGAAACAGCATACACATTCAAATAGCACTAATTACCTTTGATTCTAGATGCACTCAGCTGATGCTGAACGCAGTTCCTAAACCGCTGTGAAATGGAGATGATGATAGACCCATCAATTGGATCTGGGCATTGATGGACACTGGAAAAATAACGAATCACTTTTTCTCACGCTCTCTTGTTTCGACCGCCTTGAATTATTGTAAGCTGATTGCACTATTGAATCACAATACAAAAATACCTTGGACCCCAAGAGACAAAATAGCAATCTGTAAAGTACATCTCCTAGCCAAAGCTATATCTGCATTCACAGTAATGGAATACCCATTTTTCACAGCCCTAACATCTAAAGGGAAGATTTGATCCCACATCTTCTTAACACTTCCAACGCTAGCACTATTAGTCCCAATCTTGGAAATTCAAAAGACCGTTTGTAATTAGTGTTTGCACGTATCTGTTTAGGATAAAATTTGTGTAATATTTTAAGTGATTATTACCAGCCAGCGCCTTCGGCTTTCAAAGGACACAGTGATTCCGTCTTTTTCCTAGTAAATCATGTAAAAAAATTAGTGCTAAGTAGATTTGAGCTTTTGTATACTAACATTCATGGTCAAGGCCTTGTAGGTGTCGAAGACGCAGACTTTTTTCTTTGTTTCGATGCCCGAACTCCAAGATATTCCTGACAAAATAAGTCGTCCTCTTCTTCAGAGTCTGCATCAGAGGCCACGAATCCTGCTGCTTTGGCAGCCTCCTTGAAATCCCAATAAGACACTTGGGAGCTGGAGATATTCCGAAAACCTTTGAAATTCGCTGTTGTGAAAGCATCCTTTTCTAAATTTGAGATGTATTGCAATGTTGCTCTGTCTCCCATTTGTAATAGGAGTTTCATACTTCTGTGATCAGGAATCCTGGAGGTTACCACGTACACCTGCTCCCATCTGAATTTCAAAAACTGACACGGATGTTCAGAGAGTGACACAATGAGATGACTGATGGTTCTCCCCTGTGCCTTGGGTACTGTGATGCAAAATCCAAGCTCGATGGGGAAGTAATCTGACATAGGAACAACAGAGGCGGCGTAATAAAAAGGATGTTTTCCAGGACGAATGGATTGCCGTTTGAAGTCAGATCGTCCTTGGTCAATGTGTATGACTATCCTTCCGTCATCGGTCAAAGAACCGCTCTTCCATTTGGCTCGTTTAGTTGCATTTTCCGACTTGCGCTCTGGCGTATCATGAGGGAAATCGGGATAGAGCTCGACGTTGAATCCCTTAGGTGGCTCCGGAATAGTGACAGTTTCCCCGATTGGAGTGGAATTCAAAACTCTTTCGAAGAGCTCACAGTCTTTGTTCGTGTCAAATGCGAGGGAATCCATTCTGATAAAAGTCCCATTTGCAAGGTCTTTTTCAAGATTGACGTTGTCGGTCAGATACCCCGGTGCTCGGGGGACGAAATATTCGTAGAAGCAATTCTGCTCCTCGGCATTTTCCATGGCACATTCGCCTCGGGGTTTTCCCTTCCATTTGTCGTATTGGATCTTTCGCTTCCATCGGATGACATGGGTATTGTAATGAACCGCCCATAACCTGGCAACAAAAGCGTTGAGCTCCTGCCGTTCGTAGTTCCCTGTAACAACGATTGTTGAATACAAAAACTCATCAAGATCTTTCATGTCGGAGCTGGAAAAAGTCTGGTACGGGAGGAGATCAGTGGGAGTTATTTTGGCTCCGGAATTCATCTTAGTCAAAAAAGCTGAGTGCAGTGGATCATTGGCGCATCGGTGCTGGGTCGAAAGTCTGATGTGACCAGCTTGCTGAAAGAGCCTTGCTCCGGTGCGACAGAGGGAACTGTTCATCTCCACGGCTTCTTCTTTAGTCTGTTTGGAGAAGAATATGTTGTGCTTCTTCTGGTATTCTTTCTCAAGAAGCCTCATGCAGAAATGCGGCATGGATGATCCGCCTATGGGTGGCTGTTGATCGAAATCTCCAAACATGAGGACCGCAATGCCGCCGAACGGCTTGTCGAAAACTTGGGTGGCTTCTTTCAACCGTGCATCAATGTAGGCCAGCATCCATGGCTTTACCATGGAAACCTCGTCGATAATTAACACGGACAGTCGATCCATGTCGTACATGTTTTTAAACAGCTGTAACCGGTCCGGATCCCAGGCCGTGATTCGTGTCGCCGATCCACCGCCTTTGTATACATCGGTAGGGATATTCAGAAGAGTGTTGAAGGTGTAACCATCAATGTTGATTGCAGCAATGCCCATGTAAGTGACATCAATTGGTTTTTCCAGGTCGGTTCTTGCTGCCAATTCCGCGATTGCTTTGATGAGCCAGCTTTTTCCAACTCCTGGAGCGCCCGTGATGAGGTGAAAAGGCGCAATGTAATCTGGCTTCTGAGCAGCACCGCTTCGAACCGCTTCAAAATGCTTGCACATAATGTGAACTATACAAAGTTTGTCGTCGGAGAGCTGTTTGGATTGTATGAATTGCTCAGTTTCAGCTTCGGTGTGCACGGTTTGCGAGTGGGTGGATTGCGGATGCATCGGCCGGTTGGCTTCTTGGGTTTCGTTGCGGCTTGTTTTGTCAGCGATACTTTGGGCGAGATGTATATCGTATTTACCAGCCACAACAGGATATGTTTCGTTCGACGCTGAATGGGGTACACCACCATCTGCCGATCCGGTGTTCTGTGAAGCCGCAATGTGGTCATTGTTTGCTGCAAAGTTCCGCAGCTGATTGAGCAAACCATCGGCGAAGGAAACCTTTTGCATGATGGCACGTTCCGCTCGGCTTCCCAAACTCATTTGCATGTTGAACTCATGCTCCGCATCAAGCTCATCCTGAAGGTCGGTCTTTTTTCGCATTGCTTGCTTGTAATGCTGAACGTTTTCGTAAATTTCTTCGTCAGACCATCGTGTGGCGTTACGGGCTCGGTAGTCAGAAAGGATGGCGCGTGTGCGATTCGAAGTCTGCAGCGTGTTTATCATGTTCAACATTGCATCGAGCCGAAAACGGTTTATGGCCAAATGCTTGTTTTCCGTGAGGTCTGTGACGAAGTTGACAAGATCATCCCACTTGTATCCGTAGGTATTGGTTTGCGATTCTGCATAAAGGTCTATTTCCGGACGGAACAATGTCAAATAGAATTCCGCGAAGCGATCGGCACGGTTCTGCCATTGACGTAGTTCATCCTTTGTGCAATCAGCAGCATCTGGTCTTGTTCCTGGATGTGCTGGGGGGTTGGTGAAAAGTTTCGGTGTACATTGATGAGATCGTACAACTTGATGGTGGTTTGCCCATATCTCTATGCCTTTGTCGAATTTGTATTTGGTGGCTGCCTTCCTCCCTCGTTTGTACTGGAGGTGAGACGGTGTATTATTGTTTTTAGAGTCCGGTTTGTCTTTCACAGTCTGAATGGTGCTGTAGTATTCCATCCGATTGAGGTACCTTAGCTCCTTACCACGGAAGCGGTATAAAAGAGGATAAGGAATGACAACCATGAGTTTGCCATCATCGATGGGGTACAGAGGACAGGATCCGTAGCTGCTGTAGTAAAACCTTGCTTGGGGACTGTTGGTGGCATCTGTTGCCTGCTTCAGGTTTGAAAGAATCTTTTGAAATGTTACAGTTTCATTTCTGCTGTCCATCACATCGTCATTGTTAAGTAAAGATTGCAGTACTCCCGAGGAAGGTTCGGGGCTTTCTTCTTGTTCAATAAAACTCATCTCACTATCGGAGCTATCTTCTTCAGAATTGTCTTCGGCTTCGTACCAATCGTCACAAACATCATCCTGGCTTTGTTCTTCAAGATATGCTTTCTCATTCTTGATCATGTTTATGTATGCTTTGACATCGCATAGAACAAATATTTCGGATGAAAGCACCGATTTCAGTCCCAAAAGTGCTGCCGCTGCCTGAGTATCGCTGATTTCCATCAAGGAACCCATTGTGTTCAGGATTCTCGTCAGCATGTGCTGAGTGAAACGTTTAGGAGTACCGGTGTCAGACGCAATGCTGGGTTGCTGGTGAGCGTGAATCATGGCTTCGTATACTATGTCCAAAGAGTCAGCCAAGTTGACTTTGCCTTTGCCAACGTATGGACCGAGGTAATGGGCAGCTCCTTTGCTTTGTTCTGCGGACCCCAAAAACATAGGGTTTGTGTGGCATCCCAAGATTGCTGTCATTATGGGGTTGAAATCAACAACATATCCGTTGTGACCCACCAGTTTGCGACGGACAGTGTCGTACATTGCTTTCAAATCTTCCTCATTCATGCCAATCAAATGATTAAATATACGTTGGATTTCGTACGAATTCATGAACAAAGAGGTATCGGCCTTGAGAGTATTCTCAGTGTCCTTAGGCTCGTTGACTGGCAGAGATGGCGCATGTCGTGATCTTTTCTTCTGATGTTCGGAGGGAGTTTGGACACCTTGAACCGGAAGCATACACAGATAATGATTGTCTCGAAACAACAAGCACTTTGTGTCTGCATTTGGACTGACGATCCGTTCGGCATATCGATGATAATTTTCTGCATCATCTGTGCAGTCAGCATAAAGAAACAGGTTGACATGTCGCATTTCACAGAAAAGAAATGTTTCAAATGCATCAACATCCTCCGTCCAGTGTGATGAAGCCGGTGTGACACATTGGCGTTGAAAGAGACAGAAATTGGTGCTCCAATCGTTCAAAGCACTTTGGCATTCTTCATTTGACGTTGAAATCTGATCAATGTAATTGATGATGCAGTGTTTGACATCCATGCATTCGTCTGTTGATGCATTCCCATAGGTGGACGTGATGAGGGCACGGAGGAGATTCAGATTGTCAGCCTTGATGTCAGTAAGCCTGACTGATTTTTTGGGCAAGGCTTCGGGTGCATTGAATTTCCAATCAAATTTGGTGCTCGATGGGGAAATGTCATCAGCACATCGTTTCTGTGAAGCCATCTGTGCAAAGGTTTCCATCAAATTGTCATCCAAGTCCTGTTCCTCATTAATTATCTGTTCTCCTTGTTTCAAATCTTCCTCACGAACACCTTCGTCATGCAATTGGCATTTGGACGGATCAAACAAGTCCATTCTGTTAAGAGCATCCATCAAATTGGAAACGATCCATTGTTTGTTGGACAATTCGGAGAGTTCAGGCAATGGTTCCAGTGCCGGCCTCTTGGGTTCGTACACAATCAGCCTTGGATCTCTCTCCCGAAACAATGGCCCGATGCGATTGCGTGGCAATAACGATGAGATGGCTTTGCTGCGTGTCTCAAGATTTTTTGTCCGCACCCTGTAACTGATCGTTATTTTTTCCGACCGTTTTTTTGGCATTCGGGTGGTATCAATCAGCTGTACAGGTTTTGTTCTGTCGACAATGCCACTGGGCTTGGTCAAGGAGCACCGGGTCAATCCTGTTGGAGGTTTGTGGCATCGACCGGTGAGATAT
The DNA here is from genome assembly GCA_036939635.1 of Cyclotella baltica. Taxonomy (NCBI): domain Eukaryota; phylum Bacillariophyta; class Thalassiosirophyceae; order Thalassiosirales; family Thalassiosiraceae; genus Cyclotella; species Cyclotella baltica. Next base: position 7,046 of record JALLAY010000594.1, read on the forward strand.
TTGTCGTGGGAATGGATGTTGAATCCAGCGATGGCACTGTTGACATACTTCATAAAGGTATCGGTGTCAGTTGGATTCGGTGGCATCACCATTGCTTTGGGTCTGCGGTATAGAGGATCGAACGGAACATTTTTTGTGGGATAATAAGGCAGCTCTTTTTCAATGAGATATTTCACGTGATACTCTCTTGGCAATGTGGCAACGAACATGCTGTCAAGAACTTCACTAATAGCAGTGCAAACTTGTTTCACGTCGACTGCACCTTGAAGCAACAACGGGGTGATTGCTGACCACAATAAGGCATGAAGATGCAGGGCCATTCTACCCGAGGTCTCGGTTGCGGCACTTGCCGCTACAGCGTGACCTGCCACAACCCCTCCCCTTTCTCCGTCCAAAGACAAAGTTGTGTATGTACGGCTTTTTAACATCTGACCTTTTTCATCTGACAATTTGGCCGGTTTCAGACCGATCAGTATTTTCATTGTATAATACAACAAACGTTTGTACATAAAAGCGGAAGTAACCGGGTTCCGGGTGACATGGGCAGCAAGTTTGCTCCAGTTTAGAGGCAGCAGGACTTCATCTTCGGCAAACACTGTGCCCTCTTTCATGCATTGCAAGAAATTTTCCGAACCGGTGCTGGGAAAGTAATCATTGGTTGGCTGTCGAAAAGTAAGTCGTATAGTATGTGGGCAGTTCACATCGTCGAAGGCTATCGTCACGAAGGCAAATGAAGGTCCAAATCTGCGGATCAATGCGTATGTCTCTCCAAGCATTGTGTTTTTCTCCAGAGCACCAAATGTAGTGTTTTTGTTGGCTGTGACCAGAACGGGAGTCAGTTTGTTGAGTACGTATTTGGCATCTTTGCATTTGGGATCGGCCACGGCATTTCGTACTTTGGCATGAAATGCAGAAGAGGACACTTCTTTGGCAAGTTCTTCAAATTCTGCAGGATTCTTTTTATGCCGACTGGCCATCCCTTTTATATTATTGTGTCTCCGTTGGATATCGTACAAAAAGAATAGAAGCAACGGGCATCGGGCGGCCGTCCCATTAAACTGCATGAGTAAATGAATGCAATCTCTCAGGCTCAGATTGCTGTTCTCCATCTTGTATGCTTTTCCAAACATGAATATTTGTGGAAAAGCGGCCACCAATCCGTAATTTCCATCGGTAAATTCGTTTACTGGATACTGTGATCTGTAAGATTTGGCTTTGTTGTATTCACTTTTCTCTTTTTCGACGTTAATGCCCATGGTTTGGGCGGCGTTGGTGAGGTAAATGTGGCTCGAATCCATACTTGATTTGTTTGGTGTTTTGTTGTCACTGGCGAGGAGGCAAAACTTCATAGCAAAATCACCGGTCTTCATAGCATTTGATTCTGCGGTGTCATGGTTTGCTTGCATGCTCGGATTTGTTGTTGCACGGACACCGGCAATGTCATCTTTCATTTGCGCTGTTTGTTCCATTGCTTTGTTGTCGAATGTCTTCATGGCATCTGTGAGGATCGACTGCTTTGTTTTCTCCAACAGAACTTTGAATTCTTCAAAGGTCCGAAGTCCATTCAATCGATGTTCGTATACCGGATTGTCAATAGCAAGCCAAACTTTCAACCAACTGTAAAGCACCCAGCTTCTTCCAAACACATCGGCCGTTTTGGACCGCATTAGTTTTTTGTACAACACATCAAACTCGCCCTTGTATCCAACAAAATGCAAAATCACATTGCTGTTCATGGAGTCTGTGGTCAGTAGTTCAGAAACGACCTCCGGAGCATCCTGTTCAAACATTATTGTGGAGCCTTTGATGGCTGATTGCTGGTGCTCTCTCAGACGACGGGAATTGCTTTCTATTTTGATTATGTTGTAATAGTACCGAACAAATGACACCATGTGCAATTCTCGAACTGTGAGTTCTTCCAATCCGATTCTTTCCCCGTCACCCATTTCCAAATCTGAGGCTAGTGAATTAATAGGTACGCGATCTTTATCGATGGAATCCATGCACGTGGTGCAAATCACAGCCCGTGGATCTTTCTTCTCTTGATCGTTGGTTGATTTCAGAATGAGTTCAGGATGCAAATGGTAGAACTTGGTCTGGTTTGAACCATCAGGAAGTACAAAGCAGTATACTCCTTTGATCAACCATGGGCGAACTTTTTTCAGCTTCCCCTCTTCGTTGGTGGGTATTTCAATTACTTTCTTGCAATTCTGCTGATACTCCATGGCATCTTCAGGTGAAAGTAGCAATTTGCTCAGACGGGAAAGGGGCACAGGTTGAAACTTCTTGATACGATCAACATCACCAACATCATTGTAGTCTTTCATTCCGCAACAAGCGCATCCAAAAAGTCGGGCATCTACCGATTTCTCATCATATGTGGGTTTTTGGCCCCATGGGCAGCCTCTGCCAATGGCGCGGAAGAATTCATCTGCTGTAGATGACTGTTTTTCCGGTGTAACTTTTTCCATCAATAGACGGCGTGTCAATTCATCTACCAATGGTTTCCATTTGCTTTCATCAACATCACTTTCTTTCAAGTCTTGAATGTCTTCAAGAAGCCACTGCAACCTCCAATTGCCTACGCATTGATACCAGTTCATCACCGCTGTCTCGGGAGATAATGCCAATTCATATTCGGTAGTATCACAAGGTATGGAAGACACCTCAGTGACGAAGGTTCCTTTTTGACTGAAGGCTTCTTTTCTTTCTGCAACATAATCAGCACTTCTTTTTTGAAAATACAGTCGACATGTTTCGTTTTCTGCTTCCTTGTGCTCTTCATGATATTGCATGCGGTTTTCGTTGTCTGCTTCCTTGTGCTCTTCGTAGTACTGCCTGCATGTTTCGTTGTCGGCTTCCTTGTGCTCTTTGTGGTACTGCCTACATGCTTCATTGTCGGCTTCCTTGTGCTCTTTGTGGTACTGCCTACGTGTTTCATTGTCGGCTTCCTTGTGCTTTTCGTGGTACTGCCTGTGTGTTACATTGTCGGCTTCCTTGTGCTTTTCGTGGTACTGCCTGTGTGTTACATTGTCTGCTTCCTTGTGCTCTTCGTGGTATTGTATTCGCCTTGCAACTTCAGTTTTTTTGTTTTGTTGATAGTATTGTTTCCAATACCTCCTTTGCTTACTTTTGGATTGTTTTTTACTATTTTTTTTGTTTTTTGCCATGTTTCAGAAAGTCAAATTTAAACCATTTGAGCATTATTATCCAACACTTCACAATTGATACTTCAATTACTCTGAGTACACAACATTATTAGTCAAATCAAGTTCAATTTTAGTTCAAGTTAAATAATAGATTGCATTGCAGTCGATGTCAGTGATTAATTTTGTCAGTTGGTAGTCATCATCAATAGTCATAAGGTCAATGTCAAAGTCAATTGTCAGATAAAGTCAGGGTCATTTATAGAGAGAAGCAGACAAACGAAACAAAGCACAGGTGAGTCCATATACATTTTAAACTGGAAGACCCTGCCATTCCTCTTCACCAACATGGCTGAGGATATTGCGACCTTGTTCTGCAGTATCAAAAAATTTGACCAAAACTTCGGAAGGAGCCTCCATCATATCTGCCACTTTGATAAGACCTCTTTTTCCGCAAATAATCTTGAGACAAATAAGTACTTCTTTGTCTCTGACAATGTGGCGGACGGGGACCTCTTCTTTTGATTGACTTGGAAAGTAATGAACAACTGTATTGTTGCCATTCCAAATACAGTTTTCATTCATTAACTTGCCAAGATCACGGGCCAATCGATAACCTTGTTCATCCACTGACTCATTTTTACGAGGTAAAAACTGATACAAATCGTACGAGTATTCATGTCCTTGTTTTCCCAAAGGCGCTTGAGGCATAGGTTCGTTTTCAGGGTAACGACTCATATCACGCCGCTCCAATATTTTCATTAGCCCAAGCTTCTTCATGCCCTCTTTCGGATCTTGGCGAAACCAATCCCTCATACCTTTCTGCCAAGTACATTCTCCATCAGCCTTACTCAAGTAGAAGTAGGAAATGGCATGGACCTTGCATGGAATGTGGTGTAAAATTTGATCAAACCTACCTAATTGAGGAGACACGAGCATCTCCAAATCATCGTAGGATGCTTCTTCGAAGATCTTCTTAGCGGGTGGCTTTTCTTCATCATCATCTTTGTTGTTGATGTTGCTGCTGCCAAAAATGCCATTGCTATTTTGACGGCCATGTTTCTTGGTTGACTTTGATACAACACTCAGTTGCTTGCTCATGATTGTAAGTTGATGTTAAGAGTTAGTGTCTTCTGAAAATGTTATTGTGCTGAATTGATTTTGATTTTATGAGCTCCTCCTGCAGAATGACCATCAAGAGGCAGACCAAATGAGAACTCTATCAATCAGTTGTTGTGAACAAAAACAACAAGGGGAGGTTAATCATGGTTTGGATTTGTTGAAGCTGATGAAAACTGAATGGTATTTTGGGCACACCTTTTTTCGTTATTTGCACTGATCAATCTTAAGTTCCAAGATTCATTGAGAAGTTGAAGAGGAAACATACACGACAAAAACTTTACATGTTCTCAATAAAAAACAATGACAATTTACAAACAGATCACCAAATAATACAAATGTTAACTTAAGCATCCGTATTCAACTGAAACAGGCAGCGAACAGAACAAATCAAACTCAAAGAAGCCATCAACAAAGTCAAATTACTTAATGAATTGGGGGACTGATATCACGTCTCACCCTCGGATGCTGACAGTATGGACACCTCCGAATCCTAGGTTGTGCGTACCTGAACTGGGCATAACAATTTTCGTCTCCGCACAAAATACGGCATCCGCATCCGTGTAAAATCCGCACCGCCTCGCCGGTCATACACACACAACACAAAGGCACTTCCCGATTACGAACATCCAACTCGTGTCGTACTACTGCAACCTCCATCTTCAACATGTCAATCATGGCATGCAAAAGAAGAAGATTGCATCGGAGAATTTCCTCCTTAGAATAATTACCATCAAAACTGAAAGGTACCTTGCTGTTAATTCCTAAAAACTGCCCCGCTCCTGGATAAAACTGTGTTCCATCTTGATGCTCTTTCACAAAAAGAGAATTAAAAAAGACAAATTTAGAATAATTTGATGAAAATGAACCCCACATTTTTTCATAGGTATATCAACATGGCAAATTATCTTTAAAAAGCATCTCTAAGCAAATTGCAAATCAAACCAACAAGTCAAAAACAATTATTTCTTATCGTCGAACCCATACAAAGTCTTGCCCTGACGTTTCAATGCATAAACCACATCCTGGGCAGTCACAGTCTTCCTCTTTGCATGAATAGTATACTGCACAGCATCACGAATTAAGTTTTCAAGATACTGCCTCAGTACACCACGGGTCTCTTCATAAATCAATCCTGAGATCCTTTTTATTCCACCCCTTCGAGCCAAACGGCGAATAGCTGCCTTGGAGATCCCTTCAATTTGGTTCTCAAGAATCCTTCGCCCAAGGACATTCCTGCCAGCCTTTGCATGGGCAACCTTGGCATGGGCAATCTTTGCACGATCAGCCTTGTGTTGATCTTCAATGGCATGCTTACCACGATCACTCATTGTACTCAATATTTTGTAATATGCAAGCAGTTGTTTAAAAGTCAGTTTTCTATTTTATGAGAGGAAAAGATGAGGAAAAAGCAACAGCAATCCATTCCCACATCCTCCGGGGCAGTGAATTTTTATTCCTGCAACTTCCTAGAGGAGGGTGGATTCGACTGTTCTCCTTTGAAAATGCATTGGGGCATTGAGTTACATCAGCTAACTTCAATGTGGTTGAAGTAAGATTAACATTCCCTCATCATTCCCGGGAGCTCAAATTGAGAACCCTGGAAAACATGATGAAAAATAATGCAATGGGAAAATAAGGTAGCATTCCCGTACATTTTTTTAGACAGCTGTTCATGGTCCTGATTCTCCGGTAAATACCTTGAAATTGAGTACCACTCCTCCAAAAAAAGGAAGGGGCCGTACAAGGTAGTGAATAACTTATTCTTGTTGAAGTTCCCCATTCATTATCATAAAAAAATTGTTGAGATGAAAAATGCACCGGGACTGCTTTGGAATCTTCAACATGGCCTGTGTGACAGCTGTCCAGTAAAAATGCAAGGGAAATTTGGGGAAAAGAAACTTGAACTTCCCTTTTCGTGGAACAGCTGGCCATGTTGAAATTATGGAAAGGAAAATTTTCACGACCAGCAGTTTGGTCCTGCAGAAAGCTACTTACTGCACAACACAATAGATGTAGTAGCTGGGGCCAAGACCAGAACCATTCAAAATAGTGGGAATGAAAATTTTCACGACTGCCTTTTTTGCTGCATAAACCAAGCAACACTGCATCACAGACTCCAACAGATCCAATAATAATGCAATCGCCACGCAAACTGGCTTTCATTCTGTTATCATCAATTTACAATTATATCTCATCTCTCTTCAATCTACGGTTGATTGTCGGTTCGCACGCGTTGATTGCTGTGTTCTCTTGCCGTGCTCCCCTCCCCGCCAGTCTCCCGTTGTTGCGGCGTAACTTTGTTGTGTTTCATGTTGTCGTCTTATTGTTTTTGTTTCTTTATCGTGGCCGTAACTGCTTCCAATGTAATGGTCTTGAGTTCCAGCGCTGGAGCCACTGCTTCACGGCCGGCCGTGACAATCACCAAGCCGTGGCTGCTGTTATGGCTGGAAGCCGTGGTTCCAAGACAATGGCAATCACCAAGCCGTGGCTGCTGGAACTACGGCCCAGCAGGCCAAACCACGGCTGCTGTGACGATGGCAATCAAATGGCCATCACCAAGCCGTGGCTGTGCTGTTATGGCTGAAGCCGTGGTTCCAGCAGGACGAACCACGGCTGCAGTGATAATGGCAATCAAATGGCCTGGTGATG
>JALLAY010000595.1:0-13961 GCA_036939635.1 Cyclotella baltica
GCCCAGATTTTGCATTGCAGAATAATTTGGCAGTGGGAATTAAGATTCCAAAATGGTCTCCAAGAGCTAGAGGGCCGCCTCAACTTAGGTCCATCTAATGGCTATCATGATGTAATGTCCATCTGGTATTGGATTTGAACACATGACTGGTCTCTCCACAGTTCCACTACAGATTTGATGATTTCTTTGAAACTACTTGACTTTCAGGCCAAAACTCACATGACTTCCTTCAATTGGAAGAATCATGCTGGATTTGTCAAGTACGGCGAAACTGATGCCACACCCTCTTGAACTGAATGTAGGAATGTGCAATCTGTCAAATCTATTAGGACCACTTTGGTATCCAAAAACCATACTCAGGAAATCCGTAACAAGGTTTCATTTGACCAAAACCTCTCAGGTTATTTAGACAACCTTGAAGTCAACAGTCAACCAAAAGCTTCTAATCAATGACACACAAGTTTATGAGGGATCTACTCTGTCCGATTCCCCACCTGCAAGTGTCGGCGTGAGCAACAGAGGGAGAACGCGAACCAAGAGTAGAACTATCAAAGACTCAGTGTTGCAGCGGTCCTTGTGCGATAATAAAGACATGAACTACTTAGGTGTCATGCAGGTAGAAGTGACCTCACAAGATGAAGCTGAATTACAATATGCACGTGACCATCATTTTCATTTAGGTATCGAAGATCACATGCGCCACCCAAACATCATGTACTTTCACCAGTTCATGTAACAGCCTGATGCCCCAGAGTTTGTGAAAGCCGTTGTAAAAGAAATCAATGGTCACATCCACAGCAATCACTGGAAACTAATCAAGCATTATGAAGTTTCTAATGATGTCAATGTCATCCCATCTGTCTGGTCTATGAGGCGCAAGCTCAACCGATATCTGACTACTAATAAAGTGGTGAAGCACAAAGCTCAATTAAATTTGCATGGTAGCAAGCAAGTCTCCAGCATGAATTATTTTGAAACCTATTATATGCTCCAGTTTTGACATGGTTTGCAATCAGACTTATTATTGTCATGTCTGTTATCCTATCAATGGTCCTGCATCAGGTAGACTTTGTTCAAGCATATCCACAAGCACCAATCAAAAATGACATGTACATGGAACTTCCACACAAGGCATTGAGACACATCATGGCAACTCCAAGGATCATGTACTTCAGCTTTTTTCTCGAATTTGTACAACCAGAAGCAAACTGGGTGGGGTTGGAATGGGTACTTGGTTGAAAAGCTTTGCAATGTTGGTTTCAAGCAGTCATTGATCGATGAGCGTGTGTTCTACTAAGATGGTTTCATTTCCATTGTGTACGTGGACAGCCACATCTTCATTGGATCAGATGACAACAAACCCTGACAGCCGCAATATTTGCAACTCCAGTCTGGAAATTGAGGACCAAGATCATCCTGCTGACTATGTAGGGTTCTCAATCAAGAAATACAAGAACAGCTGCTATGTTTACTCAACGAGCTTTCACATCATACTCTATCATTGAAGACTGTGACCTCAGTGACACATACACCAAGCCAGTTCTGACCAAGACTCTCCATGCCTTCAAAACCTCCTAGGATTTCTCTGAATGCAATTTTAGCTTCATCTACCGATCCATCACTGGAAAATAGAACTATCTTGCACAGACATCAGGTCATGACAATGACATCATGGTTATAATCCATCAGATTGCAAAATACACCACAGATCCAAGACTCAAGCATGAAGAAGCTATTGTGTATCTTGTTTGATATCTCAAGAAGACACGTGACTTAGGCCTAAGCTTCAAGCCTGATCGTCCACACGGATTTGAGTACCACTATGATGCGAACTTCACAGGTTATGGGAACAAGGGATTTGCTCTCTATGACCCAAGCACCAAAAAATCACGAGCAGGATGGGCTACCATCAATGCTAAGTGTCCAGTGGTATGGGCTTCATGATTAGAATCTCAGGTGGCACTCTCCAAACCTGAAGCTGAATACATTCCCATGTCATTGACACTCCAAGACATCATTCTGATCATGGAGATGTTGGAAAAAATGAGGGAGAGAAAACAAGCCAGTTGTCTACTGCAAAGTTTTTGAAGGATAATTTGAGTGCATTGAAATTTGCCAGGCTACCAAACTTTGTTCTCACACCAAAAACTTAAACATTTTTTCCACCATTTCTGAGAACATGTCAGGTTCAAATTGATCAAGATTTTGCCGGTGGGAACGGACAATAGGGACACTCTGATCCAAACATTGGCTCAGAATGCTTTCTGCAAGCATCGCTAATACTTATGTGGTGGGTAAATATTTTATTTAACATTCAATAACCTTTCCCACAGCCATTGTGAGGGGGTGTTAGATCATGGAAACAATGACTACCAAAAGACTAATTTCTAAATACGAGGCCTTCTCTAGAGGGAGAAACGTCATTGACTACTTTCTAAGAAGCATCAGAGTTCTCTTCAATCAACCTCATTGATGACATTCAAGAAGTGCAAGCCAGTGACAACCAAGAAGCGCAGAACTGTAGGATCATTTCAGGTTTATTTTCAATAGAATAAAGAGATCATAAATCAATTTAGCAGCAATGCAACATCTAACTGTTAATTAACATTAGAGCCACTTTACAAGTAAAGAGATGTCCTCACCTAGAAGGGAGTAACTTAAGGAATACCAACAGAAAATAACACTGCCGGCTTGAGATTATGTGGAGCTTATAGAAGCTAGCATCATGCGACCTAAGTGACCTCACTTTTGGGCCAACATGAACGAGAATGAAATTCTAATGCACTGCTGATCTACTCTTACTATCATAATATCTCACCATCTAGTTTGGTTTTTGTGATGAGATACCCTGTTTGTGGGGGGTGGAAGCACAGGCAACTAGTGCAGATGAAGTATGGTAGGTGATAACATTTAAAATAAGAAGCGATTGTACGTGTATATTCATTACGCTGTTTGCCAATGTAGCAAGCGTATAATGAAGCAATTATCATCTAATACCCAAAAAGGCTTTATATTAACATACTCTGTTTTTGCAGAGACAAACTGTTATTGTAGAAGTCTGTTCGATGCATTTCAACAAAGCATTTCAAGTTATTCGAGCATCTTTGTTTAATGTATCTGCAAACACATCCCATCCAGATATAAAGCAATGATCATCTATGTTAGAATTTGCCTCTCCCATTATCCATTCAAATCGACAACCGAATTTGAATCTATTCGTTTTCACCTTGCTATTGCTACCGTCAGAAGTGATTTTGCATTTCCGCACGCGGCTCAACACTCGAATACCAGTACTTTTTTCTACAGCATCTAAAGCTTGTATGCATTCATCATAAGATACTTTGAGGTAGCCATGGACCATATTAGTTTGTGGCACTGCAGGATCAAACTTGACTATTGTTGATATTTTTGAGTCAGCCTGAAGTAATTTCAAGATTCTAGCTAGCTTCCTCTGTCTGTGCTCAAAGACCCCACTGCAGTAAAGAAGACTCTCTGGGTTTAGATCAATATCTTTGTCTTTCTGTTCTATACAATTCCTTCGAAAACCAGCCCATGCTGACACTGCATATGGTAATACTGAATATAAGTTACCACCAAATCGGCGTAACCAAACTCTAACTTCATTGCAGAAAATAACATCACCAAGGAGCATTGCTCCACCGTAAGCACTGCCTAGCCCTTTGTAGAAGGAAATGTAAACTGATGAAAAAGGATGTGCTGTTTGCTTCACAGATTTATGCCTGACATGTTTGTTGCTTGAATAAATCAGATGGTAATTGCCTGACAAGAAAACACCAAAAAGAGAACTAACCTATATCCAACTGATGCTTCAAATATCCTTGCGCCATCACAATGGAATTGCACACCTTGTTTTTTGCAAAGCTTGGCGATCTCTTCTACTTCGTTCCAAGGAGTCAACTTTCCTCCAATTTCGCGATGGGGCAGTTCAAGTATAAATGTAGACAGATCTATTCGATTCATTGGAATTCCGGATTTTGGATACACCGCGGTGGTCGTTGAATCTAACAACTCCCATCTATCAAACATATCTTGAACATGAGACAGCCGTACGGGATCCATGCCATAGCATCCATTTTCTTTCAAATCATCTGGATCGTAGTTTGTTTGCTGTTGTGTAGTATCTTCGGTGGTGGGATTCAAGACAACTGCCTGCATACCAAGCAACTCATGAAAGTTATTATTTTCATGCAGGAGTAAATGGCTCGTTGGATGGCAGGCAAATGCTTTTATTCTCTCCATACCCCTGTCATGATCATCATTAGATAAAGAAGCACGGTGCTTTCTAGCATTGATGGCCAATGCAATACTCTGAGCCACCCCTCCGCTCAAACAAAATACTGCATCCTCTTTCCCAAAATGATGGGCCATTTCTGATTCGAATTTACGGAGGTATGATTTTTCAGAGTCAAGGTTAAAGTCTCCATACACATCATAGGTACCAATGCCCAACCTTTCACATTCTTGGGACAAATAGGAGAGACCTTCCGTGGGAGGTTTACGACTCGTGTGCATTTGTAGATCTATCACTGGATTGCAAATGCCTTGCTCTTTCGATTGCATGTTGTTGTCACCGGAAGCTAGTAGGCTCAATGATGATTCGATGCTACGTTGAGAATAAATGAACGAGGATGACCCTCGGATGCATGTGGCGAGCAGCAACGTAACTGTTGCGCGAGGGAAGCAAACAAGATTTTTTTCTGCCATCAAATTATCATATCACGCAATACATTGCCCATGTTACGGAGCGGTGTGGTGGTAGGGGTGGTGGTAGAGGCAGGGGCGGCGCCATTGTATCGAGAGTTGATGTGGTTGACGATGCGGGGGTCGTTTTGATCTCTCGGTCTCTCGGTTCGTTCTAAAAGAAAATAGAAGTTGCCGCCAAAAAATGAAAAATGGCGCGAACGAAGTCGTGTAATGTGTGTCGTACAAAGCAAATAAAGACGGTCCCGTCGACCGACGATCAACGATCCCATCGCCCATCGGTCTGATCCATCTATTGATTGCTCTGTTCTCATAAACACAATACATTAATCACACACAACATGAAATCAATAGCAGCAGCTCTCGATAGGAACATCCCTGCTTTGGACGCAGAAGTGAAGGCCTACGTAGAAAGCATAATTGAAACAGCCATTGACGATGGTGACGGCGAGAGTATTTTCGAGACACTCGGGGAGTTTCTGTCTGAAGAAACAGCTCAAGATGTAATGAACCAGATTCGAGCGTTCACTCCGTCAGAAGCATCGTCTCCTCCCAAGCTAGACAGCGACAGCCTTCCACCGTTAAATCGTTTGGCTAACCAATCTCCTCCATCATCGCCAGAAACCCTTCCTGCTCGTATGAATGACACTTTGAAATTGGATGACACTGATGGGCCTATTGCAGCTAATGACAATTCGCAGACTTCCTCACCTGCCAGGGCTTCCCCTTCCAAACACAAGTCGAAGCTAAAGCAGAGAAAAGAAGCACGGCTTGCTAAGAAGAAAGGCAAAGGTGTCAACAAACAGCCTCCATCAAATCAAAACGATCTAGGACTAATAAATGATGATCATGCATCGGCCTGGAAAGAATGCAAGGACTCCAACAAGTTATGGGGAGGAAGAGGCCATGGCGGAAGAGGCATACGCATTACTGGAGATAATTTTGAAGCTATACATCTTCCCTCCGTTTCTTTGTGTTATGAGGGTAATGAGTTACTGGAGGATTCCAAGATGGACATAATTAAAGGACACCGGTATGCGCTGCTGGGTCGTAACGGGGTTGGGAAATCAACACTGCTGAAACATATTGAGCAACTTAATATTCCAGGACTCCCCCGTGGATTGATTGTGAGAATGGTGAAGCAGCAGGTTGAGGGAAGGGGTGACAAAACAACACTTGAAGCATTGATGGAAGCTGATGAATATAGGACTGAGTTGCTGCAGGAGCAAGATAGAATTGAAGACGAGATGGATAATGGCGTGAACATGCAAGAAAATGCTGAAAAGTTGTCAGAGATTGCAGTGGAATTGGATGTTATTGATGCAGATGGCGCTGAACAAAGGGCTCTTGATATACTTAAAGGGCTCTCTTTTTCGAAGGAAATGATACACTCTGCTACGGAGAATCTAAGTGGGGGCTGGAGAATGCGCCTAGCATTAGCTCGAGCACTATTCGTACCATACTGTGATTTGCTTCTACTTGATGAGGTTACCAATCACCTTGACCTACATGGAATGGCCTGGTTGGAGAGCTACTTGACAGATCAAATTCATAGAAGTGATCTTACTTTGATATGTGTATCTCATGACAGAAGCTTCTTGGACGCAGTTTGCACAGATGTAATTGTCTTCCAGAACAAGAAGTTGACATACCACTCTGGTAACTACTCTGATTATAAGCAAAAGATGGCCGAGAAAGCTGCAAGAGAGTCACAGATTTTAGATGCGGCCGATAGACAAAGAGCAAAAGCTGAAGCCTTCGTACAAAAACAACAGCAGCAGTCCAAAAAGTCCAGTGATCCAAACAAACAGCGACAGGCCAAAATGATAAAAGAGAAGAAGATGGATCGTATAGGCAATTACAGGGAGGATGGGAAAAGATATAAGCTGTTTTCTCTAGAGAAAATGTCTGAAGATTATCTAAGGCTGGCACAAAAGGTTGAGGTTGAAGTGGACGAACCTGTGGTGAGAATTAGGTTGCCGGATCCAGCATGGCCACATAGCATATCTGATGGAAGTCCAATCATAAGTATGGATGATATGAGCTTTGCCTATGCAAATGAAGCTGACAGTCTCATATTGCGCCAAGTCACTACAAGCCTCACAAGATCGAGTAAAATCGCTGTTGTAGGCAGGAATGGTTGTGGCAAGACGACCTTGCTGAAGCTTCTGCTTGGAGAGCTAACGCCATCAAAGGGGAAAATCTGGGTGCATCCGAACATTAAAGTCGCAAACATTTCTCAATACAGTGTTGAAGAACTGAATCAATACTCGCACTTGACTGTTGTGCAGTATGCCGAAGAAATGTTTTCAACTGGCAGCGCCTCGTCAGAGGTAGTTTCAAAGGCATCTGGCAATGTGCGTCAATATCTTGGAGCATTTGGTCTTGGTGGTAGCCATGCACACAGACTAATTGGGAAGCTCTCCGGAGGAGAACGGATGCGACTCTGCTTTGCAACAATACTGGCCAATGCCCCACATGTAATTCTGTTGGATGAATCAACTAATCATGTTGACCTTGAGACGTTAGATTCTCTTGCTGGGGCTCTCAGAGATTTCAAAGGAGCAATTGTCATGGTATCCCACAACCAAGGATTTTTGAGTAACTTTTGCAATGAACTCTGGGCTGTAGACGAGAAAACAGGCATGGTATCGATATCTAAGAATGACACAGAATCTTTCGACGAGCTATTTTTAGAATACAGAAGCCGTGTACTCTCATCTAGTGGTGGAGGTAAAGGCGCACTCGACAGGCAACGAGAGAGGCAACAGAAAGCAGGGAGGGCGAAACAGGCCGCAAAGCAAAGGGCCACTACAACATCAAAGACAGCATTGCTATAACTTTTAATAATATTTTTTTTAAGTATTGGGGCAGATTACTTATGTATTCTAAGTATTACTTTTTACGTACAATAAATACCAATTCATATGCCTCACTGACACCTCTTTGTCCCCAGCGCTCTCTGTCGGCATCGGTTTCAATTTCATTCTTCTCTTCCAACAAGGAGATTGATTCAACCCATCCTTGTCCTCCATAAAGTTCTCGAACTTGAATTTCATCAATAGAAAAGGGTGGACCCTTGCTCTTTGCTTCTTCCTGTAAAACTTGTCGCTTATCAATTGTAATAAGGAGTATAGAACCCCCTGACCGTAGCATTGAACCGAGTAAAGTGACATAATCTCGCCTTCGAGAAGGCTCAATGGCAACCATTGATCCACGATCATATATTGCATCAAATTGTGAATTATCTGAATCTCCGCTACTGATGAAATTAAATCTTTTGTCACTTGACATGTGCATAAAATCAAATAAATCCCCAAGTGGAAATGTTATCCCTTTGCCACGGAAGAAACTCATACTTGCAAATGCAGATTCTTTGCCACTTGTGTCACCAGCAGCTTCACAACTTTGCCCTGCTCCATCGTCTTCACATGTATTGCTATCTTTATCATTAGCTGAATATTCACTCATTGCCAGCTCAGGATGTTCACTTGCAAACTGCTCTGCAGCATCCCTGACAATATCAATCCCAACCACGTGCGAGACTTTCGGAAATGAAGCCAGGTATGCAAGATCAACAGACTTTCCGCATAGTGGAACAAAGATGGAACTCGTCCCATCATTCGTACCAGTACCGCCATCAAGCCATGGGTCGATGTATTTCTCCAAATGAGGATTGACCTCATTCAAATGCCATCCTAACTTAGGACCCGACCACTAAGAAAAAATCATCTGATGTTAATTGCGTTCGTTCAATCACTAAGACCAACTAAGACTCGCAAAATTTTGAGGACTTACCTTTTCCGACCAAAACGAATGGATATCATCAAGAGCTGACAGCGATGGAGGCACTGAATTTGTCATTTGTCAGCGTGTTTATTGTCCCCTGTGGTTTATTAAGCTTCCGAATCCATGCGTCCATGTCGTCGACTGAAAAGTTGATGCCTTGATGTACCTGTAGTAGTTGAAATCAGGTAATACTAATAATAAAGAATCTTGATAAAAATAAAGGTACACCTCCACGTGTAGCTGAAAGGTGTCAACAATCTCAACAATCGACTTCCATTCTTGTCAACAACAACTATCAACCCAGCCTTCAGCAATTAACACCTTCCCAACCAACGATAGTGACCCTGGCTTAGAAGACGAACGTGTTTAATATTTAATAATGAAACTTTCTTTACTCCCACTTGCCCTGCTCACCCCAGCAGCCGCATCGGCGCCATTCCAAAATAAACGTGCCTTTGGCATCTCACATCAGATCCAAGCCAGCGCAACAACATCGTGCATGGAGAGTGTTTTCGCTCTGCGTGGTGGAGCTGTGCATGAATCCAGCTCTCTTGATGATTTGGAATCGCGTATTCAATCTGCAGCTCTCAATGATAAGCTGACCATTATTGATTTTACTGCGACGTAAGTGATGTTTGTTTCGTTTAGCACTGGCTTCAATTTGCTTCAAGCTTGTTTGGTTTAACTATACAGCTGGTGTGGGCCTTGTAAGATGATTGCACCTATATTCAAGGAATTGTCAGAAGAACACGGATCTAAAGCACAGTTTATTAAGGTGGATGTAGATGACAATCCTGAAGCTGCTCAAAAGTATGGAGTGTCTGCCATGCCAACATTTGTATTTATTAAGGGTGGGGAAGTGGTTGATAAGTTGATGGGTGCCAATTCGGAACGGCTCAGAGAGGTGAGTTTAATGTCTCTTTGGGATGCTGAGCACATGTGAATCCAAGATAAAACTGAATTGTTCTACCTCTCTTTGCTTCGTCGATACCAGTTAATTGAAGAGTGGTCTCTCTGATCATTCCTTACCTATTTTTACTTGTCGCTTAATGAGAGAGTGTGAAGAGATGGCAACTTTAGGGTATGCATTCTATGTTCAGATGGTAGAGACATTGAACAATTGAATATTCTACGAATGGGGTAGCTTGTAATGAATGGGATGTGGGATATGAAAGTAATGGGCAACTAATGTAACAAAAGTTGTTACCTACTATACCTGAGTTTCTGGCTGCCGATTGCCGATAGTATTCCTTAGGCTTTGAATGCAGTGCCGTGTGTTTGAAACCTATGCTCAAGTAATTTGTAAGAAGATAGCCATTGACCACAGCCATGCATTGATCAGCATAAGTTATCAGATAGTCCTTGTGTTTTATTACTACTCGCGTTTCCACATGCAATAGCACCCTGATAAACTAATGAACTATCATAACTGTCAATTTATTGTAGACTTCTAGTGGGCTCCGTTGAAAGCAACCTCTCTCTAAAAGAAAACAGGAGCTGGGTATGTAAGGGGATGGCAATGGGGTCAACCTATGAAGCCAATCTCGAGGCACAAGAACATCACCAATGCCTGAAAACTAGGGTCACCCTTCCGCAAGCACCATATGGAAAATATCATGTAAAGATTTCATTGTTATCAGTCTAATTCTGATTGTTAAATTTTTGAAAGATCAGCCAGTTGTGGTCAATTTATCGCATGATTGCAAATTGGAAGGAAAATACACCGCTGGAAGAGAATGTTTTGTCAGGGAAGGAATATGAAAGAGACACACCTGTTCTTAAGATCATCCATGTAGTTTGTAAGTCACTATTGCTTATTCATTGATATTGAATGACATTGTAGTAACTTATCTATTTCATTGTAATTTTTGGAGAAAGGTTTTGTTTTTGATGAACTTAATAGAGATGAAGAAGAACAATGGCTCATTATAAATCATTGTACCTCAATGTTTGGTATCACTTTCAAAATGCAAGGTTTGAAGCAAAGGCGATGTATGTTGAGTATTCAAAACAATGTAACTTGAATTCAAGCGAAAAGCAATGGATTCATTTTTTGACTAGGTTAAACTAAATGAATGCCTAAACCCTTACACCTACTAACTCATCTAACCCCACTTGACAATTTGTAAGCTTGGTTTGGTCCGAAACAGCCCAGAAACCACGCCAAGCCAATTTGTCAAAAAATGGTTGGCTATTTTTATTTGTCAAAACAGTGGTTTTATGTTTTACACTTATAGTAATCCAAAGTGCACATAAATGACCATGCACACCCTATCAAGGCAATCTAATCTGATATATCCAATAACAATATTCGCCTTTTTTGATGTCGTATGGATTTAGCAGCTTTCCAGATCAACTTGATTCAATATTTACCTTGAAAACTCTTACTACAAGACTCAGATTCATGGAACAACCAAGGACACGGAACAGATTCATAAGATATGTAGTGCTGACAATGGTCAACTCTCAAAATCAGCAGGTGAAGTTTGAAAATCACCTGATAAAAGAGATTTGTTTGTTTCACTGATATCTTGACACTCGATCTCTACCGGATTGAATGAAAAAATTATATGATATGATCACTAACTAATACCAAAAGATATTTTTCAACACAAAATCAAAGTGATGCACAAATCTGAGTAGGGCAGCTTGGAATGTATTTTGTGAGAGTTTGATAACAACCATTTAATTGGTTAGTGAATGTTGACGTTACTTTTATTGTCCCAAAACAAATAAATGATCTATGATCTAGTATGTGTTATCTTGATCTTCTGAAATGTGGGTGAATCAACATAGATCAATCTTTTTTACTTACAACATTGAAGTAAATTGAGGTTCATAGCTAAAAAAGAAGCGATTGTGTCTATGAAATGTTTAATATCTATCATGGACTCTCCTTCTATTTCATTGCTGTCTTTCCTCCTTTTACTGAGCTTGTTCAGAAGAAATGGGTCTTCAATATTGGAGTGGACTGTGGCTGTGGGGGCATTAGTTTGTCAGTCCCGTATCCAATAGTCAGTCCCGTGTGTGGGATATGGTAATTTCTGTTGAGGTTGAGGAAATTGTTTTATGACAATTAGATAATAATTACGGATCATAGACTAATTTCCGTTCTTTATCAATCCCCTCTGTCTCTCGCCTCTCACTTTCACCCTATCATTCACCTATTCACCTTCACCCCGCCACCCGCCACCACACCACACCCTTTGCTTTGCTATTTGCTATCGTGTACTCGCCATCGCCGTCATCAAGTATGGATATCTTCGACGAAGCCGACTTACTCGCCATCGCCAACGATAGCGGCAACTCGTCATCTCACGCCGAGAATTCCAGTGAAGCATCCAGCGTGGCATCAGATTTGTTCCTCGACGAAAGCGAGTCAAAGGGATTCACCTCGAAAACTCCTCCCATCGTTGCTCACGAATCTTCTGCTGGTCAAAAAGCTGACACCGGTGATGACTCTGAAAGCGAAGATGACGGTTTTTTAGATAGTTGGGTTGCCGAGTCGAAGAAGTTTCAGGAGCAAATAATGGGAGAACAGAAGTGCGCTGATGAGTGCAACGCCAACTCGCAGGTTGACGAAAAAGTTGATACAAATGTGAAGAATGACGATAATTCATGTGTTGGAAATGATGAAGATAATCCCAAAGACAGTGCATCTGCTGTTGACCAGAGCCAGGAAATGTCAAATGATGCGATAGATGTGCAACTTGGCTCAAGTGTGCTCAATTGGATCTCCAACTATGACTCCAGACGAAACAAAGTCACGGGTGTGAGCAATCACAAAGATGCCGAGTTGAATAATGATGCTATTGTTGGTATTCAGCAAGATGCCACTTGTAGTGAAGTCAGCGGCCAATTGCCATCATCTCTGTTAATTGAATTGACAAAGAACCGAAACACTCTTTCTTCTGATAAATCTATATCAAAGAGGATGACTGCTGTAATAGAAGCAAAAGATTCAGAAGAAGGTCGCGATATAAAAAATAAATCAGCAATAGCTCAATCCAAAAGATTTGAAGGGAATGCTGAAACGTTTATCTATCATGAACGACAAAAAGGTGGCAGCATGGTTGACTGCCTTGCACGATATGATTATCAGAAGAAATGCTACATCTTAGAATTAGTTGACGTGGCTGTCACTGATTTGCGTTTATACTCAGGTAGTAATGACGTTGAAACAAAATTGGGAGCAAACAATCCTGTACCAGATGTTGGACTAGAACAAAAGATTGTCGACCCTAGACTGCTTGCCAAAAGAGCTGAGGATCAATTGAAAAAGTTGAAACGGGGTAAACGCAGAAGTGTTGACGAAGAGAGTAATCCCAAAACAAAGGCTAAAACGAATGGCTAGTTTTGGCCTCGATCTTTGAGTGAACAAAACGACTTGTTGTTCACCCTTTGGTTTTCTTCTCAGCCTGGATAATGATTGCAAGATGGTTAACTTCCAACACAAGACTACTAACAGCTTCCTTTCAGACTGATCAATACCCCATTATCGAGTCAGATAAAGTTACATTAACGAACATAGGAGGAGACGATCATACTTATGATGGTATTGTTGTGTTCAATCAAATTAAAACTCATAAGGTTAATTGGCACTCTCCATCAGGCCAAGGAAAATCACCTACCTTACAGCAACTTACGGCAATGTCTCTTTGCGTATTCATACAGCCAGTGCTCAGAAATAGTTTCTGATCTATCTAAGAGTATGTGGGCAAGCAAGTCTACCTTGACATATCTGAGGGGAGGCATGAGTTGTGCAGCACTAAAATATAAGAATAATCATTTTTTGGCAGCAGCTTTATAAGCGTTATTTAATATGTACGATATTTGTTTATCACACAAGCATGTGTTATCAATAACCAGCTCAAGGTGAAGTTCCCTTGGGACTTTGAGCATGTAGCATCATTGTAAAATACCAATTTGTTATATTATTCTCTTCCCCTAAAGTAATTGCACCAAAATGTCTGAGAAGATACTCCTGGCACTCATTTTAGCAATGTGCTCACGAAATTTAGTCTCGATCGAGTTCCATGATGTGACAACATTTAGCATTCCATGCTTTGAGGCACATAAACTTACAAAAACGAAGACTGAAAGGGCAGGACTAAATCTTTTTGGAAGGCAGCACCAGGAAAGGTCAAGCAAAAGCTTTTGTTGCCGGGGATCTACTATGGGTGCGCATTGAAATCTTTTACTCTAAGATAGAGATTAGGCCAACTAATCAGCTATCAAACCATTGAGATCAGCACATCTGACTGATTTAGTACCTGTTGATTGTAAGTAATGACATAAAGTCCTACAGTGAATCATTGTATGCAAAAATATCAGAACTGCATTTCAATATAACTGATTCATTGTCTCGGGCTCCACTTACCTTATAGCCTCTAGATACAAGCACTATAGTATGAACATTCCCAATGTTTTGGTATGCTACTTACTTTCAA
>JALLAY010000596.1:4383-17866 GCA_036939635.1 Cyclotella baltica
AATGAAACAAAGAGGCATAAAAGTTAAGTAATCATAATAAGAGAATGAGTAACGTAATAAATGCATAATGCATATCCATCGCAAAGATCTCACCTTGGTGTACCGAGAAGCAACAATTCTCGAATCTCCTGTAGCCAAAGCATCATTCCAAAGCTCGAACAAGCCACGAACTTCCTTCGGGGTGATTCTCCCGTCAATCTTGGCTTTGGAATTTATCTCATGTTCCTGGCGGGTGCTGCGTCCAGTGAAGAGGTTCAATCCGGTAGATCGACGAGCTACTGCTACCTCAGGTGACGAAAAAACAGTGTTCGAAGAAGCAGTGGAGCGAGTGATTTGGTTGACAGCTACATTGGGTGCAAACGCAGAGGCGTTGGAGAGGAAGGCAAGGCAGCGCGTGGCGGAGGTGAACTTCATGGTGGATTATTGTTTCACTGGATTGAATAGGAGTTTGGAAAATTTAATGAGCATGTTCATGTTGTTGTCAAAATGAAAATAGATGAAAATCCAAGAAAATCAACATAAATCAACCATGGCCACGTCTCCCAGCCCCCAGCCTCAAACCGATGCCCCATCCGCCGGTCCAGTGCCCCCTAATAGACCGTCGGTTCATATCCACTTCACTCCCACAAACACAGGCACCCCCAGCTTCAGAATCACCAGCAACAATCCCAGCACTCAAAACGGCAATCAGCAACCTCACGGCAACGTTCGTCGAATCGCCCTACCTCCCATCGTCCCACCTCCCCCATTGCCACCGTTAGAACCCCAACCACTCCCCTACTCGCGACCTACTCACGAAGAATCCGAGTCAGAACTAAAGAAATTCGAAT
Source organism: Cyclotella baltica (assembly GCA_036939635.1). Lineage (NCBI taxonomy): Eukaryota > Bacillariophyta > Thalassiosirophyceae > Thalassiosirales > Thalassiosiraceae > Cyclotella > Cyclotella baltica. The sequence continues at coordinate 5,214 of JALLAY010000596.1, forward strand.
GCGCCATCTGCTTCGAATATCTCAACACCCCTGTCGGCTGTGGATCGTGTGCCGTTCGCTTCTGCAGAAAATGCATCGAACGCACCATTTTACAAGAGCTAAACCGATCACCCAATCAACAACAGCCCGTGGCAAAATGTCCCCACTGCCGTACCGCACTAAACCCCGCCACAATCCGTCTGGATACCATCCTCCTCTCGGCAATGAATTCCTGTCCAATCCTAATCGAATGTCCTTTTGTAGGATGCTCCACCCAAACTACCCTGCGAAACCTCGCTCAACACGAAAAAAGCTGTCCCCATCTCCCAATTAAATGCCGGTATGCCCCCTACGGCTGTTTATGGACGGGTAAATCCTCCTCTCTAACAGCACACGAAGAAACATGCACGTATCATACTCAATTTAAGTCATTGATTGAAAATATAAGGAGGTATCAATGGGAAAATCAATTCATGTTAAAACAACACCATTCTCTAATGAATTTGAATCATGCATTGATTCATGCTAATCGACAGTTGATTGAAACTCAGAGTCCTAATAGTTGCAAGGGGAATGTGTGGCATGTGCTTCAGCTTTGTTGGGAGGCAACGTGTTTTCCTGATAGATTTGTCAAAAATTCATTGTTTTGGGGTATACCTTCTGAGAAGGAACGGGCTATGGTTTGCAATATTGCCATTTTGTGGCCATGGATAATGATTGTTTTTCGTGTTGGGGTATTGGGGATGCAGCATGTCCCCAGGTTGGTTCAGGTGATTGTTGATGGAGACAAGGTTGATGAAATGTGGCAGCTTTTGGATATCATTGGTTTATCTGGTGCCATTGGCATAATGGGGTGTCTGGTGCTAGCGTGTTTTTACGCTGACGGCACTTCTTCCACAGAATGGACATCGTTTAGTATTTTCCGCATGAGTCCTCAACCAATACTACGTGACGTGGCGGCATGCTGTATGGCCATGATTACCTTTGGTTGGATGGAGTTTTTGGGTCCCATTCGAGGATTTATTTTGTGGTGTCTGGGGTGTAATTTGAGTTTGGTTTATACTGCCTTTTTGGCGGGGATGATGGAAAAATCGGGTGTTACTAACGTTGTCAAGTCTGCTCGTGCCAAGCGATTGGTTGTGTTTGGACTGTGCTACGGTTGTTTGGTCTATGTGTGTGGGTTACTTCCGAGTATTGCAGCTATTTTGGTGGTGCGGTTGGTGCCGGCGGAGTTGAGGAATGCTCATCCATTGGTTTTTGGAGATGCAGATTCAGAATGCTTCTTGTCTCGAATTGATGGGTCTCATGTGCTTATTGCAACTATGGCATTCTTGGCAACAGTTTCTTCAATCAATAGTGAAAACATTCTGCAAACATTTGTTGAGGTGACTGCAGCTATATTCTTTTTCATATCAATCAACGTCTACATTGCCTTGTTGGAGAAGTCTGGCAGAAAACTAGCAGCTCTGAATGCTATTAGAGAGGGGGTCAATAATAACAATGCAACGATTCCAGCTTCAGGTGTGGCGATAGAGTTACAGAGGCCTACTCCTGTTGGTGCATTTGTAGCTGCTGCTGTTTTGTTTACTAGTGTATTAATTGCTACTATTTGATTGGGTTTGTTATTTGACCGATAATTGTAAACATCCTACACTACATTAAAAAACAACTACCATAAGGAAAAACAAAAAATCCATTTTTCTCTGTTCATTGACCGAACACATGAAAATGACCTTTATGTTTTAAACTCAAGCAATGACATTCCAACATATTTTTACCTTACGTCTAAATAATTTGCAACCAATTCAATTCTGGAAATTATATCTTCGGTCTTGAACTTTTCTAGGTGTTAAGAAACAATGATTTCAGGTGTTCTATTCAGTCTAATTCCGCAGTAACGAAAGGACTCACATCCTAGTAACCAGCAGAGTATCTTTATAAATTATAACTTTTCATCTTTGGAAAGAGAAGATGAATGTTTAGGTATTGGGAAATAATCATCTTCTATTGACTCGTTAATTTGTGATCTTCTCATATTCATTGCCAAGTAATGACTTCTACTCGTCATGATGAACCAATGCATTACAACCACCATTGCAACGATCCTTGGCAATGACAGCACAGCAGCAAATAGAGCCTCAATGATGATTCTATAGCTTTTGTTTTTCTTGCAAGCAAATTATCAATGTAGTCAGGTCATCCTAGTATGAAAAAGCTTGGAATGTGATTATAAAAAATAGCTCTGCTGAAATTTTTAAACTGCGAAATCTAATCCATTGCTGTTGTTCCAAGTTCTTTTTCTTTGTTTTCTTCATGTATCACAACGTATCATAGAGATATTTTGTCAATAAACTAATTACTAATTACTCAAGAAGTAAAAATGCAACATTAGATAGAGCTCAGCATTGTTAAATACTAAGTCAAATTACCAGTGTAGTCTAGTGCAAAAAGATGCATGTTTTGGCATGACTTAAGTCATTCCCAACATGTTCACGGATAAGGATGGAAAAGTGAAGCTTAAGAGCTAGTCTGCTCATTCATATTTAGAAATTAATTACTCACGTCAAAAAAATCTCCCTTTTGACAAGTTTACATCCACAAAATAATATGTAACTGATGGTCATGAGAGACATGAGGATGGCCATCAACAAATAACTTCACGTATTTTCCCGGTTTGCTTGTTTTGGCTTAGAATGGCTACTATTTCTAAAAAATATGAATGTAGTTAGTGAAACAGGACTAAAAAACAGTAAAAACAAACACTAAACCCATTAACCATGACCAGAACCATCTCCCTTGAAAATTTTACATCCAAACTGACGTTTTGGCTTCTACTAGAATGGCTACTATTTCTAAAAAATATAAAAGTAGTTTGTGAAACAGGACTAAAAAACAGTAAAACAAAGACTCTAAACAGGACTAAACCATGAACCGACCCCAGACAACCATGACCATGTGTTCCACCGGACCCGACCGACCGATCGCCCATGTCTATCCATGACTACCGACGCATTATGCTGGTGCACGACCACGAAATCGACCCAAAATCCCATGACCGAGGAGCAGGCTGGCTTCAACGTCACATCATAAATAATCTATCAAAGTTCATCATTTTTAACTGCCATTTGACTCGCGGTATTACTTCGTACAGTTAAATTCGTTTGAGACATTTTACAATGGATGCGCTTCCAAAAGAAGTTCTTCAAAATGTGGCTGTATATCTACCAGCGAAAGATTCTCTCAAGCTAACATACACATCGAAACAATTTCATTCGCAACTGCAGATGAAGATCACAGCCCCGCTAAAGCTTATGACTAAGTTTTTGAGAAGAGATTACAATGATCTTGTTAACTACGGATTCGAGATTCCTACCATTCCTGAAGTCTCGATTCACACACTCTACGTCTCCATGGATTGGAAAGACCAAGGTTGGGGCAATGAAAAGGGCAGAGTATTAATTTTCGCTAAAAGTGCAACTTACACTCGTGTCATCTATGCTTCAAAAATAGCACCACATTCGAAAGAAAAGCTAAGGATTGCTGTTCAACCAAAGAACGACGAGACCTATCATCTATGCTATATCGTAGGTGATGGGGGTGGACACAATCTGAATCTTTCTGAGGTCAAAGTACTTGCAGTTGTGTTTGATGATGAATCAAAATCAGCTTCGAATGCTTTCACCTTCCTTGGTAAAAGTAATGTTCTGTTTCCCTTGGATGAGATGCAACATGATTCTTCCTCAAAAACTGTACTGGCATGTGCAAAATATTTGCTGATGGAGAAACAGGCATTGATACCACCTCTTGCTGAATATTTCGAGAATTTTGGCATTGCCAAAGAAAAGCTATCGCTAAAAGTCATTGAGATTATAGAAAAGGCGATGAATATTTGGGCACAACAAGAGCTACAGTACCAAAGTGGGCCAAATCGAAACTTCTATGTAGGAAGTCATTGGGATGAAGAAGCCAATTCAGATGACGAGATAACGGACTTAGACACGGATGGCGAGGTAACGGATTTAGAGATGGACAGAGGTGAGGGAAACACTGAAATCGATCCCTTTCAAAGTCAACTTGGTGATGTGACTGCTTGCCGTGGCGAAAATGGTGATCTTATACTACGAATAGAGTGTGAAAATAAACTCAATGTTCAGCTTCCTGTCAGTCAGCGTGTTTGGGATTTTACGAGAAAAGAGGTGGATCAACTCTAGATTGGTGAATTGAGTCGAAGTTGTGCCACTCATTTTTGTTCATTGCTCTTCCCTATGTTGTGTAAGGTTTTGTTTTTTGAATTATAAAAATAAACCCTTTTCTGTTATTGTTTATGGTGTCAATGGTGATCATTTGTTACTCATGGTACAATACCAAGTATGATAACCTTCTGATACCATACAAGCATTTGACATTTAAGGCTAGGGCCTTATCATGAGATAGGAGTTGTAGACAGAAATGTACAGTGTATGTGGTGCATGTATTTTTTGTAAGATATGGAGCACATAGAACAGGTAGGAACTTCCATTGGTAGAGGTGATTTTTCAAATTGCCGTGCAAGACTTTTCAACTTGCCATTCAAGATGGAAAAAGGCTGTGGGTATTTTTACAGCCATGTCTCCTTCAAAACAAGGAAGACCCCAGATAAATTTGGTACTAGCGTCATGTGCTGGTAATGGTGGCATTTCAACAATAATAGAGCATCATATTTAGAGAACGTAACACAGAGGAAAATCTCAGATCCTTATGATCTTGATAGTGTAAATGTAGAAGGGTACAGATATGGGTATGTGTAGAATGGGTTCATACATTTACATTTGCCATAACAAAACCTTTTGAAAAGACATTATTGATCCCAAAAATGGGGAAGTATTGTGCTGTATGTGATACCTATGTCACATCAGACTTTTATTGCTTTATCCTTTCCTGCATAATGGCCCAAAAAAGCACGGTGACCCAAAACCTTCATAAATCGGTCAATTCTTGGCTGATTCTGATTTTGATGATTCCAAGCATAAATTATACATAAACATTCTCTTTCTACCCATGCTTTTAATTTCTAAGAGTGGGTAGGCAAGATCTGGCTTGGAACTTAGTCCGGACTCCAGTCAAGGTCTGCTGCATTGACACCATCTTAAATCAGTCAGTGTCAGAGCTTGAAAAAGTAAAACTTGCTTTTAAAGTAACGCAGTACACACAAAAATCCATTGTTTTTTAGCCTTTTGTAAATACAAAAATCCATTGCTTTGCTTTTTTAGCATTTAAAATGTTTAAATCTCAACTCTAGCTTTTCTTGCTTTTCTGAAGTATCAAAAATGTGTTGCTTCGCTTTTAACAAATCTAAAAATACCAAACATTAACCATGACTTTTTAACGTTTTCATCAAATTGAAAATACCCTTGTCCAATATTCCCTAGTAAATAGTGCTCCAATAGCAAAACATAAACAAAGCCCCTTGTTGATCTTTCTTTATACCCTTCATTTACTTGTACATATCCTCCAAATATATCAGCATCAATAGTTCTCTCCAAATTTTCACATATTAATGAGTCCCCTGTATTCTCCGGCTTGCGCACCTTAGGCTACTATAGCAGGGATATTCTTTCATACTTTCTAAACCCAAGCATTGACCTGAGGGGCTGTATTACATAACCTTGCTAAAATGCCAATGGCCCCAGCCTACAGCAGGCAGCCATTGACATTCCCATTTAGCCAGTTCTCCCGACTAGCTAGGCCAGAGGGAATAGCCCAACCTAGCGCAGCAGCAGCTATGGCAGTGGCCTATTCCCACTGCCCCGCCATCGCCAACCATTGGCCACCACCAATCTCATGTAGCTCATAATTCTATTAACCACATTTGATTAGCTTAGTCCATGGTAGTCTTCATGGCTTCTAACAAGGTACATTCTGAATTGTACCACGGAGTGTTTCATTTTTGTGAGAAACATTAACATCAGTTCCAGGAGGGGATGGTTCAGTGATGGGATCTGAACGGTTGCAAAGAGGGCTGCACACGAAACCACTATCGTAGCGAATGTTTTTCAGGTAAATCATGTTAGGAAAATGAGCTGACTCCAATTTGAAAATGGGAGGTGAGTAATAACTTTTGGTGACTGGGTTATGTAATGTGATGGTATTGGATAACTCATCTCTTCCAATTGCAATGTCATGCATAGTTTGACTCTCAGAGGGACTGTTTTTTTTCACCTGCTTTGGATTCGACAGGAAAGTAGCCGGTACTAAAAAGCTTGAACCTTGTTTTGGAGTCTGGCTTGACACCATAAACCAGTTCAAAAGGAGAGGTGAGTTTGCGGCCGAGGTGGCCTGGGACTTGGTTTAGGGTGGCATATTTAATGACATATATTCAGAACTCACGACCCACTTGCTTCTCAGTAGTAATGTAGGATCTTGCCATATGGACCATAATCTGCCATGTCTGTTCAACCAGCCCATTAGACAATTGACAACAAGCATGTGCTGCTTCGATTTGCAATTTATTATCATTTATTCATTTTAATGTCATTTAATGACATATATCCAGGATTCACGACCCACTTGCTTCTCAGTAATGTAGGAACTTGCCATACGGACCATGGTCTGTCATGTCTGTTCGACCAGCCCATTAGACAATTGGCAACGAGCATATGCTGCTTTGATTTGCAATTTATTATCATTTATCCATTTTAACGTCCGACCCCAAATTAGCTGTTTGTCAAAATCAGAATGGAACATTTTTTCAAGTTGATTTGGTTATCCAACTTCGAAGGAGGCAACAATTTAATTGATCTGTTGATCAACTCTCTTTGCTGCAATGAGCATATCTTGCTCACTTCTTCTTGCTAGCTGATCGGCCACACACTGAAAGCTAGTTGTTTTGGCTTTCGACCTCAGTTAGCAAAGACACAGCAAAGACACCTCTAGAAGAAGAACGGATGCCAACGAATCAGAACAAATTCTTGTGGTCAGCAGAACACTACTAGTTCCTCTGTCAACTCAAGCTATCCCAAAGAGCAACCGCATTAAAGATGCGAGAACAAACGCGCCAAGGAGGAGGAGACAATGAGCGGTGGGCATGAGGTCCGTCTGCCTGTCGCCCGCTGCCATGACCCCTACGGACCCATTAACCGGGCCATATTATTCCCGGTCTGTCGGTCAGGGTCGGCTGCCAGCCAGAAGATTGCAAGATCGAAATTATTTCAGGTGGAATAAGTAATTGCTCTACTAGTTTAGTTTGTTAATCTAGCTTGATGAAACTGTACACAAATCTTACCTCCTAAAGACAAAGCCCTAAAGCCCAATCCACAACCTGCTCACTATGCTACTATGCTGGGATCATTCCATTAAATCCTGTTCTCCAGGTTACCTCCTTAATAATTAATAATAATGCACGATACTTGTTGCTTCAGCTCAAGAATCAAGAGAAGTGATTGTCTCCCGATCTTATTTCCCATCCAAGGTTATGATTTGTTAAGTTATTTACCTTCATGTTATCTCTGATAATTGCGATGTTGCTTTTTTGCCAATGAAATCGATTTTATTGGGCTCCAGTGTAGTATCTCTGATACTCGCCCTATCGGCCTGCCAGCCACAGGCGAAAAAGCAGATAGTCTGTAAGAGATTATGGACTATGGATGGTGGGACAATATGCGGCATTCCAATGAGGATATAATAAATGTATGGGATAAATGTACATGTGAAACTGAAAGTGAGACAGCACCTATCTATTACCCAAGCCTCGGCCTTGTGCTGTATGCACAGTTGACAGATGAGATGGGCACCAACAGTGGCAAATAATTTTAATTAGACCCAAGGTTGACAGACACATTATGAGATGTGTGGTGTTAAGTCGGCGTGAGGCGCTCATGCCGTGATTTTGTCAGGTTTCTATGTGAGCAGTTCCGTAGTTCCGTGATTTGGAAGACGGTGGAAGTAGGGGATGGAGACCGTTAGTGTCTACCTACTTTATCTGGTATTGTGTTTCCGAAGGTGGACCCGGCTCTCATCAAAAAACACTGTGTCATCGTTCAAACCGCCTTTCATCACAATCCCGCACCGACTGGGCCAATCCTATGGGTACTTCCAATCATTGTGGATTTTCAGCGCAAGCTTCAAGCTTCATTTGGTTGCGATGTAGTGCATCACGTGGATCCGCCACAGGAACTCAGGAACTAAAACCGTGGTGTGGATCTTGAAGCAATCCCAAAAGGGCAGTGCTTCATTTATTCGGTTGAATAATGCCTAACGATCTGGTATTTGCCATGCGCTTAGGAAATCAGTCCCACATAAATACCCAAGTATGAGCCAAAAGCAGCACGACGAAGCAAAGAGGCGTTGATCAATACCGCTTCATCAAGCTACATAATTCATAAATTTTCGATCCGAACTTATTTCGATCGTATCATGCTGCATTGCCTTTTCAATAGCAGAAAAGGCTGCTAACTAGCAAAATTTTGCCCAATAATGGAACTTTGTTTGATCATATCATCCATATTGCATTGCCTGCATCATCCACATTGCATTGCCTCCCGCTGCTGGTGCATTGCCTCTTTAATAGCAAAAAAGGATGTTAACTGACAATACTATGACTATGTCCAATTATAGACAAAATTCATCTCACAATACAAGTTGACCATTCAAATCATCCCTTTCAAACACCGCCACTTTAATCATCGACCGTCTGGGAAAAATGAATTTATCCACGTTGCTTGGCCATCTTACTATGGCAAGCACCGTCATCTTGTCAGCATACGGCAGCATCGAATGCGGATGGCAGAGTGATCAAAGTTGTACGGTAGGATGCTGCAACCTGCTGGGAAAGTGTGGGACTGGTAATAAATGTGAGCATACGACGTATTTTGTTTGATTCAAATCTTTTTATCCAATTCAATAACATATTACTCTCCTATTCAGATTGTGGAGCTGATTATTGTCAAGCGGGAGATTGTGCCCTTAAGACCCCCATTGGAACTTATGATTTCTGCGCTGGACAGAACTATACAGATATCATGGCAAACCTTGACCTCACCAATGAGAGCCCCTACCGCCCTACAATTGATGGAATCATAAGCTACACCGAGGCTGGACTCTACAACTGGACTGGTACAGAATATGAATCTTACACTGAGCTCACGATGCACATTCAGGGAAATCCTGATAAACCACAAGTTGGAACTGCCTATATTGCTTACGACTGCCAAAATGAGATTCTTTGCCTTGCCACCCACTTACTCCCAGAAGCAATGAATGATACAGCTTATTACCAGATTGAGCAAGAAACTGCCAGTGCATTTATACGTTTCGGGCCCGCTAAAAATGCACCAAAATTAGAAATTGAAACCGGAGAACTCGGCACAGAATCAAGCTACATTCTCAAACCTTCACCCAACTCACACGAAGCCATTGGTTACGAAGGCTGCTGGGATTTTAAAGAGTTTTTGACCCCAATCCCCCCCGTCACGAATGATTGGATTAACATACATATGAATAGCAACTCAACAACGGGAGCGAGCAACACGATTTCGACCGGCATGGAAAGTAATGCAGATCAAAAGATCTGTCTTTCACAGGACTGCTCCACCAGTCGCCCAACCAATTCTCCAACTAGCGCCCCGTCCCTCTCCATTAGGCCCAGTGCGAGTCCATCGGCAAGCCCAAGTTCAGAGCCTAGCGATAGACCATCTTCTATACCAAGCGCTTCTCCCTCAGTACAACCAAGTTCCCAGCCATCCTCTAAGCCCAGCTCTGAGCCATCCTCCCAGCCCTCCTCTCAACCCAGCTCTCAGCCATCATCTCAACCGAGTTCCCAGCCATCCTCCCAGCCCAGTTCAAATCCCTCTTCACAACCATCTTTGCAGCCCAGCTCTCAGCCATCCTCCCAACCAAGTTCCCAGCCATCCTCTAAGCCCAGCTCTCAGCCATCCTCCCAGCCCTCCTCTCAACCCAGCTCTCAGCCATCATCTCAACCGAGTTCCCAGCCATCCTCCCAGCCCAGTTCAAATCCCTCTTCACAACCATCATCGCAGCCCAGCTCTCAGCCATCATCCAAGCCAACTTAAATTTTGTTTCTTGTTAAAAAAGTGAATATTTCTCCTTTCGTCTTGGGACTTTACTTGTTCTCATTATTGAAATCTATTAAAAAATTAAGACATTTTTATCTACCACAATTTTGTTCTAATACTTAACATAGTTATTTAGCTTCTGTACTCTTTGTTCATGCAAATCAATCCAATTACTCTGTGACATAAAATCAGATTTATTAAAAGTTCAGAGTTTCACAGTGTGGTGCTATATCTTTTTCTCCTCTATAATATCCACATTACATGCTATCAATTCTTCAAATCCATGCCGTGTTTATATTTTTCTATTTGATTGTTTCATTCTAAGGCTCATTCTGTCAACAAAACAGCAAGGCGATATTTGTTGCGATATTTTCTGTCCGTCACCCGTGAAATATCGTGAGATCAGATGTTATTGCGAGAGGTGTTTCTTGTTTGTGGCAATATTTGAGATAGTTCGAGCATGCGAAAGGGGGCGGCAGCGTGACCAATTTGAAATCACACCCATGAAAATACTTTCTGTTTCGGCCTTTAAATAATATTACTTTCTTACAATCTTATGATAATTCATTGACTTAAGGGTATTCCTTCTCTAACGCAGTCGTTTCAAATTTTCTTTGTCAATGGGAGTGCAACGACATCCAAAATATCGCAGCTGAAATATCGCATTAAACCTCCCAAATTCGGAGTAGAAAAAAGGAGGTTTAATGCGATATTCCATCGCGATATTTTTTATCGATGATTTCAAGACCACATTTGATCGTAGAATCAAAATATCGCGATGAAATATCACCTCAAAACTTGACAGAACAACCCACAGGGCTGTGGAGACAGGAGTGGAGGTTGTGGTGATAGTAGTGAGAAGAGGGAGGGGGGGTTATTCGTGCCAGAGTTTATAACTAGCCTGCCACAGTTGTTGCTACTATGGGGTGGGACGACTACAAACAGCCGGGGTAGTAATATCCTTGCCGTGCAATCTACTTGCTCACTTTATAGTCACCTGTAGATGTATCGTATAAATTCTTTGTTTCATATATATACAAACATATTATTGATTTTAAGGGATGTTTTCTCTGTTGATCGGCCTTCCATTTCCATTATCCCAATTCATTTTCTCATCATAGAAACAATCTGCATGGCTTTCCCATTATTCATTGAAAAATACAGCCAATAAATAATTTTGTTTGTCTCTCTGTCGATATTGGATTAATGCAACAATCAATCTATGATGGAGTTAGGATAAACTGAATTGTAATTAATATTCTTTTACCATAAAACTAATAATTAAATTAAACAACAGTACGGAATTCCTACTTGTCATTTATGTTTTTCTTTTATTTTTAGCCACGTGTCAACTAATCTAAGACATGAGCATTAATCATTAACAAATTGATTTTGCTTGTGCTATTTTAATTTCATCAACACCTCACATTAATGGAGCAGCGGCATTCTGTTGAAGAGTCGACCATGAAGAACCATTGTAAGAAATATAATACAAGTTTGCTGGTTGGTTGAGGAGGCCAGGTTAGATTCATTCAATTGTTCAGTGTTGTGTTGTGGTTCGTGGTCGGTGGTCGGTTTTGCCCATTGAAAGGTATTAAGTCCTACAGTACTTTTGGCTTGGATGAATACATCAATATCAGTACTTCAAAATGGATTGGTGGCTATTAAAAGTCAAATGAACAAAAACGAGCGGAGTTGACAATCTCATGCTGATTCACGGATCTTTGAGTGTGTGTAATTTCTTGGTCGTGTGTTACATATGGCATGTAGACTATGGTGGGAATGGCAACTATGCGGTGCAAGACATATTTTTACGTGTGTACATTAGGTTTGAGCAGCAGTGCGCGAATAAGATGTAACACAACAGGATGTGTTACACGCAACGTTTTTTAACATCTATTGTTAAAAGTTTAAAATATGAGATATCATACACCTTTCAATCGAGAGCTCTCATGTTAGGATCATGTCGACTGAACACGACGTGTTTTTCAGTTTATAGATGTTGTTGCACAGTCAAGTTTTTTCATGTTTGATTGCAAGATTAATCATTTGTATTTGGTATTGATGCCCCCAAGAGATACTGAGGGTAATCTCCATTATCTGACCAGTGCATTTGATAGCAGGCTCTCTCAGCACCAATTTATTTGCCTCTTTGAGATCAAGACAATTTCCAGCAAGGATACTTCAGTTCAGATTCATTGAGTCAATGTTCATCAATTAGAACGGTACATTTCTGTGACAATTGCACTCTACCATCCAAAGCTGCACCAACAACACCATCAATTTTAATTATCATGTGAATCCAGTCAAATCACCACGTCACCCTTTAGCTACCACACCAACAACATCTTACTTCCAGCTCGTCAGTATCTCTTTCTCTCTTCTCATCCAACCATTTCTTCTCAGTATATTTACCACTACCAATCCACTTCCACCAATACATCCTTTCTCTCTCAACCAATTCCACAGATGGAATTTGTACCTCTCATAAAATTTTACAATACTTTTGAGTGACCCAATCTGCTCCGAATCCACTTCCACTAACAATGATGCATCTTACGACAAAAAAGTCATTTTGCCGGCTTGGCTACATCTACTGTAGAAGTGACAGGCAATGCAGAGGTA
>JALLAY010000597.1:0-13996 GCA_036939635.1 Cyclotella baltica
CCCTGTCGGGCCATCGTCAACTGAGTTCTTATACGAGCATTTTCTTGGCGTGATTTATGAAGCTGCTGTGAAAGCATCGAGACTTGTTGTGTCTGGGCTTCGTAGACAGCATCGTGGCGCCTCATCTCTACAGCCAATCTGTCAACATTTGCAGTCAAAGAACTTACCTGAGAAAACTATCTGGAATCTGTTGGATGAGTGACATTTTTTGTTTTTTTGTAGGAGTGGCGTATCAATTAAAAGACACTCGAAGAAGCTCTTTGTAAGAGTGCTGGGGATTTGCAAGAGATACCTTTATATTTGATTTAGTAGGTTGTTTTTCTGCTTGGCTGTTGAATTGATGAATTGCTTTTAGTGGGGAAATTGTGCTGGTGGTTACTTGCAGTGGAGAGGGATGATTTGTTGTTCACAGTCTGTAAGAAGTTTGACTGTTAAAGTTATGAACTGATAGTGCCTTGAGCTGTTTGTTGTGACAACTTCAGACAGAGAATTACTTAACAATGCTAGTAAACAAAAAATAAATCGCATTCTGTTTGTATAAAAATGTCAATTATGATCATTAAAATAGATGTTGTAGCCAATAATGACAGCATTATGTGAGATTGATCAATTTGAGGCTTGATCTCTTCAAGTGACAATGTGAACTAAATCAAGTTTTCTCCATCATACAGGCTGTCATGATTAATACAAGAATGTGATCGTTGAAGTTAGATATAGACTTCATGTTGAGATTGAATTTGTGGTTGAACTTCAAAATGATTTAGGTACTGAAAGGCAACCTCAGATCCTTTGTCTATGTCAGAACCTTGTAGCTGGATCCCTTTAATGGCCCTTCCTGGGATGAATGTGATTTTAGGTGCTCCTTGAGGGTCTGCTAAGTTGTAGGTAACTGTCTGCCTAATTCAAGAAGCGTGACTGCACTCATGGATGGGCTTTGATGAGTATAATTTTGAGAAACTGATTTACACTCAAGAAGTCTTTGTGAGGATGGTAGAGTAAAATACAAAGGCCATCATAGCACTAAAGGCCAACATCTCTTGGTTTCAAGATATAATCGAAGAGATTTCACATGCCAACGACCGTAAGGTCAATCAAGATGTTTCACTTGATGAGTCAGACACATTCAAAATAATGTTTCACAACCTAATTAAGGATATATACACTCTTCCTGACTAACTTTGAGTTTGGGAGAAGATTTCATTAACGAGAAGATTGACAGAGCATCTTCAAGAGTAAGTCTTGAATTGACCATCAATGAATGAACCATGATGCCTTGTCTACTTTCTTGATTTGTGTTTTTTAGCCGTGAAATGCTGAACAGCTTCAAGGTTGGACACAAACTTCGTTAAGAGGAGGAGAGTGACCAAGTTGTGAAGATACAAAAGCTTGAAGCAGAATAGGTGGAGTTGAAGGAAAAGGTCCATGTACAAGGTAACAACGTGCCATTGCTTACTTCTTGTGATCTTAAACTCATACATCTTCCATCAATACTCGCAGGGATTTGACATTGATTCATTCAAAATCATTCTTACGACTACCAGCAAAATTATTTGAGGAAATAATCAAATGGGAAGAGTCACCCAGGACTCATGCATGTTTTGGTATCTTGGCAACATTTTTTATAATAGTGAAGTGTTCCTCTTAGTCTGCAAGATCAAGACCGACTAAAATGCATGTGGCTCACCAGAAGAGCTCAGCAGAAGAAGGATGGCGTGCTGAAGAACAAAGAAGAGAAGTTACTTAAGACTGCAGAGGACACATACCGAAAGCATGCTCTTCCTGGCGAGAAGAGGCCGTCGTCAAGTTAATTTGTGCAGTCGAAGGTAAGTAAAAGAACACAAAAAAGCACAAAATTGAGACATATAGAAAACGACCTTGTATTGGCCAAGTAGCATATTTTTCATATTGTTTTCAGTCATTGTATTACTTTTTCAAGTATCTTTGCTTTGTCTACAATGACATTGGGTATGCCTATTCTCATTGGTTTTAATTTTTTGCAAGCTAAAATTGCCAATTAACACGGAGAAGGCTAAAGGGACACTTATTCTCTTAGCTTTCCCTAAAATTGAAAAAAATATTGCAATGAGGCTGTAGGGACTCTTTCAGAGGTCCAATTATCAAGCCAACTAAAGGTAGGGCTTGTTGCTACAATAAAGATGTCTACGTCCATAGAGGAGTTGTACAAATGCAAAATGGCGCATCTAAAAAAATGGGACACTTATGGTCTACTTCTCGTACAATTTTAGGGTGCATTTAATGAACCTTCTTCACAATTGCCACAGGACCATAGGACAACACTTGCACTACCGGAGAGCTGTTAGCATCAATTGACAAACACAGGCCAAAGATTTTAACTTGTCATAAATACTCTTGTTTGCCCGCGGCTGCTAATGGCTGTAAGTAACTACAAGTGTGCTGTGTGGTGATTGCACAGAAGACCAATTGGTTCCCTCAATGACATGTGATAAAAAACATTTTGGTTCAAAAATATTGATTAGACTCTATTGATGAATTCTACTCATAATACCAAGGCACGTTGCACCGTGTTCTCCTTCAAGTGATGGTCATCTCATTGTACATCACTGTGCCGCAACAACGAGTCCATCATGAGCAAGCTGAACCTGAATATCGAGTGTTGCAAGTTCTCTATTCATCTCGTCATGTGGCAAGAAAAGATCACAACTCATACCCACTATGAAAGTCTGTTTTGGTTTTAGTCTTCTAATAATCTTCAATGATTGTTCCAGATTATTATGTGTTGGATTGATGGTGTGCAGACTAAGTGCATCAAGAACAAGAATATCAGTGGGAGGCAGTTTTTCCTTGATGAACTTTTCTGTTTCTTCTGGCAATCGACTAATATCAGACAACTGAGAGAAAAAGTGAGGAAATAATAGAGTATTAATTCAAAACATAAAATACACTTGTGGGCTCACGTATACAACATTCAGCTTGGAAGATTTGTTCTGACCACCATCTAAAGAAAAAGCGTACCCATTGCAGACAAGGTCTTCTCCATGCATAACTGGCAATGGTATCATTCGAAGTCCAGCAGCAACAAATGGCTTGAAACTCTCCACAACACAAAAGTCTAGCTTTGACACGTGCCGTTTAATTTTTGTTCCGTCCTTTAAAGTTGTATCCCCAGCTGATGCGTTTTGATCAGTGTCTGATTTTGGGAACAGGTAGAAAAATTGTTGTCTAAGCACATTTAGGCACGTATTTGACAAAAACACAGACAGTGGCCTCTGACGAGGACATCCAGTCGTAGGATTGCTCGAGGGAAGGATCTGAAAGCCCCTTAAATCATCTAATCCAGCAATGGCATCCATATGTTCGTGAGTTAAAACTATTGCGTCAAGGGAGGTTAAACCACTCTGTGGCATCCATCTCAAAGCATTCTCTGTAAATGTCTTGCCTACGTCTATTACCACCGTTTTGAGAGTTTTTTGATCTTCATCGTCGAGTGATCCATCATCATTGTTCTTGTGAACAATCATGAGAGATGGATTACCTCTGTAATTCTTGTTGAACTTGGGATCACCTTTTGTTGCCATGCTGCTGACCCTACAAAACTTTTGCATTTCTCGAACGTACTCACTACTTGAGTTTCGTTTGTTCAAGCCAGGAGACATCGCGGCATTTTCAGCATTGAAGAAGAGAGCGCATGTTGGTCTTGGGCATCCGGTGGATGAGCCGGTGCCGAGGAACAACAAACCCGGCTGATTTGACAGCGACGAGTTTCCGTTATTCGCTGAGCAGGCGCATCCATCGCGTTGCCGAACGGCTAGGGCTGCAGCAGCCGCAGCTGGAGGGAGAGTACGTAGGATGAAGTGAGCACTTGACATGTTTTAACAGTGGTGCCGATGTTTGATGTGTGAAAGATTGGGATGTCAAATAATTCATGGATCGATCGGCACTATCCACGTATCTTACCTTTTGGTTGATACACTTTTATATCCATGCAAAGATTTTACTAATTAATCTTTGTATATTTTCTCGAATGTCACGAAAAATATTACAGACATAAAAGGTAATTCAAAGATAGAAATTCTCAACCACTTTCATTTTTTTCCAGACATCTGGCAGTCAAAAACAGAAGTACCCACAGCGCAGCTCGTCCATAGGTCTCAAATCAAACAAATCAATGAACACTCTATTGGTTTTATCTTCATTATCAGTGTCAGGAGTTAGTTCTTGGTCGCCTCACTGCCTTGCAAATTTTAAGGATTACAAGCCGTCTCGAAAGATATCTTCTTCGAAGCACTCCTTTTTACATGACAATCACAATCCAGAAGAATGGGAAGACGAAGATCTAGACGTCTCCTCAGGGACAAGTAGCAGTAGGAGATCCTTCCTAAAATCTGCCTCGCTGTCAATTGCAGGAGTCCTATCTTCAGGTCCGATTGCGGCCTCACTTCGTTTCCCTCGGGTGGTACCTGCATCAGCCACTTCTGATGGGAACAATTTAGCAAATGCCATGGGTCTCGTTACCTTCCCTTGCCCCAAGGGCTCATTGATGAATACCTATCATATCATGCGAGCGGGACAAAGTTTGTTGGAAGAACAGAATATATTGAGTACAAATCCATTGTTTTTGTAAGTCATGTGGTGCTACTAATTTTATTTGCTGTTCAATATTTGCTTATACTCTAATTGAAATTGTATCCTTAATAGAACAAATCGAGAGGATGCACTCACCACTCTGGGTGTGATTCAAATTGAAGATGCTTGTACTGACATGATGGCTAAGGGTATCAATCCATCTGTTGTCAAGTATAGCTTGGCATCAAAGTGTATTGATACGGCGAATATCGTGGCAACAAGAATGATGGTAAGCCATGAGCACTTCTCATTTTGTCCAAGCACGGCACTACACTTACATTCCTATTGACAGATTGGTCGTAACAGGATAATTCCAGAGTTCACATTTATGGACCCCAGAGGGTGTGGAATGTGGGATGGTGGGCCTAATGAAGCAGCTGTTTGGGCACTTGATAATGCCGAAGCTGGAGTTGAAGGCCGTGTAAGATCAAACTGATACTTATAACTAGCTACATCTGGTTCTCTCTCATGTCTTTTTATGTCGTCTTTGTAGGAGGGAAGACCTCCACCAAATGATGATGGCACTGCAAACGAAACTTTGTTTGAGCAAATGATAAGGCTACGTCAGCTCATGTCAAGTAAGTATGGAATTAACTCACTCTATGATCAAAATTTAATGAAAGAAATCTCAAGCTATCTATCCTTAACTTCGTCTTTGATCAGTCCTTGAGACACAATATTCTGGTGACTCAATACTACTCATATTCCCAGATGGGACCAGCCCAGCTCTGCTTTCGTCCCTAATTGCTGGTATACCAATGAAAGATGTGCATGCCCTTAACTTTGAGCCTGGAGAAGTACGATTAGATGTAAACATGGATAGCACCACTGAACTGTTCAAGAGTAAAATGGCATCCCCAAAATACAACGAAATGCTGGAAGCAGGTCAGAACCAACTGGAATTTCTCAGGAAAGAAGCCATAAGGAGAAAAGCAGAAGAAGATGCACCGCCAAAACCTGTTGTAAGTAAGCCACCTGTATCCACTAAGGTCGAAACCAGACGATTGGAATTATCAGGTGAAAGGAATGGCATTTTTCCTGTCGGGGCAATGGGTGCTATTGCAGGTATGACTATGCTGAGGAAAGAAAAAGTAGACGAGGAAACTGAACAGATTGGAACCAATACCGACTCTTGTCCTTCACTGGCTTTGGCAAGTGGTTTTGCCAACTCAACTGATGTTTTTAATCTGAGTGACTTTGGATCAACACCAGTCGAGACACGAACATACTACAAGGGATCAAATATTATCGAGGAAGTGCCTGTGCTATCAAGAGAAGAGCGAAGAGAGGCAGCCGAACAAGCCATGGAAGAGTATTTAAATAAAGATGATGGTGGAGATGACTGGTTGAGGTCAATGAAAGACATCTTGGACGAGTGAGATGTGAGAATAAAGTTTATGACTTGTGGATAACCAACTGGTTTTGATACCTTCTCATGTAGTGTGCAATAAAAATTGGCAACCTGTTATAGCTTATACCATAGCAATTACACACAACAACAGTGGGAAATGATAATGCATGCTTGGACTATTTGAAAAGTTACATATATTGATATAATTGGCAATTCCTTGTGTTGGCACAGATAATGCATAATCAACTATAACAAGGATGTCTGGGATCTCTAAATAACTGCCTACATTCACATCTTCACATCAAAACAGATCTAATCTCAAACTGGTATGTTTCCTGTCATCATCAAACTGATACCTTTCTTACCATCACCATTTATTAAAAAATTCTGTTCAACAATGCCACTTTCAGTGCTTGTTTATGAGACCACGTAGAATTTGCATTGGACACTTGTGCAAGATCTCCTGGGGAAATGGGATTGCGGAGTCTTTGTCAACATTGTTCTTCGAGGTCAATCCAAACATGCTCTCTCCTTACTTCCTTTGCAGCATTATAACGCTCAACAACATCATGAGAAATGAGATATTCTAATCCAGTACATTGAGCTAATCAGGCCTCCGTGAGCATGGTATCCTCATTTCTTGCATCCGATAATATGTGTGACCACTTGACGGCATCTCACGATAACTTGCGGCAAAACTTGGAAATATCTTTGTTTGAGTACCATTTATCAAATTTTTTCAATGATGGATAATCAATGTATCGTCCGTGTGATTTGAGGGAAAAGTTAACTGTCTTGTAGTCGTCATAGGAAGGGAAGTTGACAATCAAGTCTTCACAGTTGCTGTTCCAATTTCAGATGAAGTTGTGCATTGGTAAATTGCCAGGCTAAAAGTCCTGTATCTGACCGTGGGTCAAACTTTTCTGGTCAGATGTCGGGTCACCAAGATATGAACGTCTATTGAAATCGGCTGTCGGCCTCTAGCACCTCATTTTGTATACAAACTTTTCCAACATCCCTTTTTTGCCATATCTAGGCCCCTAGAGCTCTGTTTGACTCCGTTCCAAGTACAGTATACAACAGAGGAGTCTCTGGGCTTTATAGGAAGCCCTCACACTTGCCTACAACCCATGTCATCATGAGTATATAATGCATTTTGTGGAGATGGGCTTTAGCTAGTCAAAGCAAGAGTTTCAGAGCCCCTGCAGCTGAACACCTTCCAACTCATATTATAAGACATGCAGCATGTTATTAGACAGCTATTGATGCCTATTTTCACATATTATTGATATTTTGACTTAATTAAACATTTTTAAAAATGACCTTTTTTTACTAGTGCAAAGCTAGCATTTTAGCTGTTTGGAAAAGAAGTTCTAATGGAAAAGTTAAAGAAATGACTCTAGTCAGGATGGTCAAATCTATCTAAAATATATGCCCATTTGTCTCACTACCTCACCATATCCAGAATTGCTTGACAAGAAGATTTTATCCTCAATGTTTAAGAGTGTAAACAAATCACCCTCTATCTTCTCCATTTTCCAATACGGTGGCTGGAGTCAATGGCCCATGATTTCTGTCTGTTATTTGTTGATGTTTGCTTAGGACATCCTCAGACAGGCTGTATCGGAGGCACCATCAACCAGACAATAAATTTCCAATAATTCCAGGGACTGACGTAGGAAAAGGATTGGACCACCTTTTTAAAGAGGTATAGAGGGTAGTGAGAGGCCAGCAAATAATCCTGTGATGCGACATTAAAAATATTACTTAACCAAAATGATGTCATATCCCCAATGATGACGTCATTGTGAGCTATTCACTTGTGACATGTCACCACGCATTCCATGGCACGCAATGGGTCCCTATAATTTCGAGAATAAAAACCGTTTTGTTTTTAAAAGAGGCATGGAGGGTTTGAGATGGCGTGCAATTTTTCGAGAGGCATTGAGGGTCTGATGGGTGCACCAAACTTTTTATTGCTTCTTTTCAAGTCAATTTGCTACTTCCAATTTCCTGGACGAGGCCGTGGGAAGAGATGGTAGGGAACTCTAGAAATTGATTGATGATTGATCTTTCTCTTGAATTCCATTTTAGGTATTTCGCTGTGAAATAAATGTTCTCAGTCTTAGTCTTTGCTGTGGCCATAGCAGTTGCAGTTTTGTAAGTCATGGCCGGTCGCAGTGGCCATCATCTGCAATCCAGGGTGATTGCCCTAAGCCGCAGCTTTGAGTATATAAAAGAATGGGACAGCTCCAGTAAAGAAGGCAATATGAAGCTACAGATGACAAAGATTATCACTTCAACCTAAAAAACTCAATAACACAGCAGACAGCAGATCTCAGCATCACAGCTGTGATCTGCTTGTTATGCAAGTTAATAATATCAAGGGACAGAACACACAATGGGGATCATATTTGTAGGTGCTGCTGATATTGTAGATTGTGTAGTATAGCTTAAATCATTGCCAAAGCTGTGATTGCTCAATGGTCATCGCCATTTATTTGTAGTTTGTCAATGATCTGTTGTAACAGGTTTGTGGTTGATGTAACGCTGGATTGCCCATTTTTGAGCAAGGAGCTGGCTTTTTTGCTCTTTTTTCAGTTGTGTCATTTTCACAATGGTGTCTATCTTACCTAGAGGTTCATATCATGAGTAAGAAAAAATAATGAAGGAATCAGTACCAATAGAAACGTTAAGTCTAAACCTCGGATATTATTATTATATTCAAGTTTTACATAAACAATGAAGATCATAAAAAAGTTGATAAAAGTACATACCTCCATAGAAGTTCAGAAAAATCTTGATATTTGACCAAAAGTCCATGACTCTGGGCTGCATTGCATAAAAGTCCAGTGAAGAAAAACCAAAAACCCCGATTTGGCCTTCTAACCAAAGAGCGTACGTAAACTTTTGTATTTTCTGTTTTTGATTGCAGTCCGTGGTGGGTACATTAATGGAGTAAAAGTATGCATGTCGAGGGAAAAATAAAGATCTTTCACATTCATACTGATTCTGTTTCAGATGTGTTGATTAGGATTATTCTGAGATGATGTTATTGCTTCTCACCTTTGAATTCTCCTTTTTTGGGTCAATGAGCCCCCGCAATAGCCTGTTTCAGTGTAATGGTAGTGAGGTATTGCACTTATTTTTAGCTGTTACCCATTACTCGTCTTTTAGAGGTCCTGTAGGGGCATGTACTAACTGATAACTGATATCCATCATTTTAAACTGTTGGGTAGATAACCATTTCTCAATACCCACCTTTTTTGTTGGATATGGGTAAGGTTATGGGTAATTGTCAATTTGATCTTATTGGAGGCTTCGAGAAAATGAATGCGCATTAAGATTCTAGTTTTGAGGTTACAGCTATACTAACAGTAGATAATGATAATGATAGTTTTTTTGCGCTTGCTGCATAACAATAAATGCAATGTCAGTAATATAATGATGATGTGGAGAAATGAAAATTGTAATGCTGCAATGAATGATGAAATGGGCATATGGATTGTATAAACCCATGTATCAAAAGTTTTACTTGGGACTCAGAGATCTGGTTTGTTTGTTTTTTAATTTAAAGAAAACTCAAAAGTCGGGGATCAATGCCTGTGTCCCCCTAAAGTTGTTCAACAACACCACGAACCACAACCAATCTCAGGAATTTCTTCACCTGAAATGCCCTCTCTCTTAAGAAGGTGCTGATTCAAAGCCAGAAGGACAAGCATCTCAAATTGCCCATCTTTCAACCTTTGCAGATGGTCATCATCATCAAAATGAGTACAACGACTGAAGACTCTCTATTGAAAATCTTAGCAGAGGTCACAGCAATCAAGAGCAACTGGAACAATGATGAAAATCAGGAGATACCGGGATCAACCCACATTGCTCCACCACTCACATAGATCAAACTTCAGGGAGGTATAAAGTATAACAAGTTTCTTGACCCTTGACCAATCAATATCACTATCTGCCTTGTTCATATGCATAAGTTGCATTAATCTCCTTCACTGAATTGAAATTCTGGGAGTAAGCATCATTTCAAGCCTTGATTACCTACAGTCTCAGCATTGAACTTGGTGTGTTTCTGGCCCCTGTAATCTGTGCATGCTGTGATCATCAAATGTAGCAAAACAAAACATAACAGGTGCATTATTGAAAGACTGATTGTCAAGAATTATGACCTTACTTACCTTCATGTGACTTTGGAACTGTCATCAACAAAGAACATAACAGGACATGCACCAGAAGTACAGGATATGTGAGAGGTCACTTCACATTTTAAGGGGCAAAAAACAATAGAAGGTAATGTATTGTCTATTACTATTTATTACCTAAATCAACTGCGATCAAGTTTGGGCTCCTCTCGCAACTCACAACACTTCACGACTTGACTCTACCCGACCCGCGGGCAACTCGATCGAGAGGCATCTTTTACGCGTACTCGTGAATGATCGTGAATACACAAGAAACACCGCCTCCCCGAGTACCAGCGTTTTCCCAAACCGACACAGACCGATGACCGACACCCACCGTGTGCTGTCAGCTCAATTCCACCCAGGCTCTTTCGACAAAGCTCGGCATGCTGGAGGTGCTACTGTCAAGCAAAAGCAAATCAAGATGGTGCTTTCATCTTTTGATGGTGAAACGAAAACTTTTGAAATGCCAACTGCACGAGAAGTTTCACCCACGCTGAGCCACGAACAATTTCACCCATGGTGTACCAGACAAAATAGAAAATAGGTTGTCGGTGTTAGGCATTCGGTTTATTGTTCTCATAAAATCTCAAGTCATTGACAGCTTCTTTGCAATCCTTCTTTAAGTAAACAGAATAACAAATATAAATCTTTCAAGTATGTACAAAGTTGGATCAAACTAAACATTGAGATGCAGATGACGCACACCCATCACTAACAATATTATTCTTTGCACTTATACCCAGTACAGAAACAAAAACAAGCCACAATGAATTTCTACAACATCATGATCATCGCTGCATTGCTCATGGACCCGACCACCGCCATGTCTTCGTCCAAATCCGGTAAATCGAAATCCGGCAAGGGTTCAACGACCAAGTGCAACGTACCCACTTCTTACTCTGCAAAGTCGTCCAAGTCGGGATCGAACTCGTATGGGAGTACAAAGTCGGGTAAAAGGGTGAGTGGCAGTAAATTGTTTCATGATTTGTGCTTTTCCATTAACAACATCAGACTTACAATATCAACTTTGAAAAAAAAAACATTACGAATACACAGTCGAAAAAGACTGGGGTCGTAGTAACTAGAAGCCCTACAGCAATGCCCTCGGAGAATGGAACCTCGGTGCCTTATGACCCATGCAGCTCGATTTCTCCAACTGTGTCACCGGATGACGAGGAAGGCACGTTAAATCCGACTTTGGTAAGAAACAATCCAGAAATGCTCGGTATTAATTAATGAATCATTCGCAATTAACTGATATATTTGTGCATGAACGTTTCAGGAACCATCAAGTATGCCTTCCAATTCGACAGATCCAGATGTCAGGAGACGCTCTGGTTTTCCGACAGAAGCACCCTTTGAAAAGCCCACCACTGCCCCAACCGCGTTTCCAACTTTTTACCCCAGTGTTTCGCCAACCTTGGTAAGAATAAAATATGTTTATGTTTGACATTTTCAACCAGTCGGGGTATTTCTTAAATTTCAACAATAATTTATTTATATATTTTTCATGTAGAGCCCTTCGATTTCGCCATCGTTGAATCCTAGTGACAGCCCCACTACTTCACCATCAAATTCGCCATCTATCAATCCGAGCGCTTCTCCCACCTCTACTCCCTCCGAGTCACCTTCCAGTGGACCGACAACAAGCCCAAGCATTTCTCCCTCAACGAGTCCTTCTGTTGCACCTTCTGTGCGTCCCAGTTCTTCACCTTCTGTAGAACCCTCTGCTGCTCCATCGGTGAGCCCGAGCAGCTCGCCTTCGGCGTCTCCATCAAAGAATCCTAGTAATAGTCCCACTACCTCGCCAACAAATTCGCCATCTGACAATCCGAGCACTTCTCCAACCTCTACTCCCTCCAAGTCACCTTCAAGTGGACCGACAACAAGCCCAAGCATTTCTCCCTCAACGAGTCCTTCTGTTGCACCTTCTGTGCGTCCCAGTNCCTTCTATTGCGCCCTCTGAACGTCCCAGTTCTTCTCCCTCTGTGGAACCTTCTGCTGCTCCATCGGTGAGCCCGAGCAGTTCGCCTTCGGCGTCCCCATCTGAGAATCCTAGTAACAGCCCCACTACTTCACCATCAACTGGCCCTTCTCTGAGCCCCAGTTTTTCACCTTCCGTATCACCAAGCCGATCTCCGAGTGCATCGCCTTCAGCATCTCCGACCAAGAGCCCCTCTACTTCCCCCACGACCTCTCCATCGAGTGTGCCTTCTGACGGCCCAAGTTTCAACCCAAGTAGTGTTCCTTCTGCTGCCCCTTCCATATCAATAACCCCAACAACTCAGCCAACTGCCGGTGAATGCTGTGTTGATAATGGTTTTTGTACCGGAAATAGTAATGCCCGCGACATTATTCCTTTGTATAATTTCACAGATCAGTCCATTGACAAACCTGTAATCGACGGAATGATTGGGGATTCTCCTTTCCTTCCAGGTTTTGGCTCTGCATTTCATGAATATTCATACTTGCTTGAGCTACCTATGTATAACAACAGTCAGGCTGGTGGAAATAACAGGGTTGCCAGTGCCTATCTTGGATACGATTGTTTAAATAACATTGTATGTGCGGCAGCTAATCTTGATCAAAGCTCTGTTCAGATTGAAAGAAATGACGATGATGCACTGATTCGGTTTGGAGAAGAATTTGAAGGGTTCATAAGTTTGAGAGCTTCTAATGCTGATGAGTTTGCTTATATCATGCCTACTGGAAGTAACTCTACCACTGGCTTTGAGGGCTGCTGGTCCCTTGATACAATTCCAAGGGATGTGGTTATTGCAAGATCCAGAAGATCATTAATCTTGGGAAGCTCTGGCGGTATTCTCAATGGTTTCGTTGAAATTTTCTTCCGTGTTGGAGGCAACATAGTGTCAACTGGCAGCAATTCAAATGGAGATTCCATTTGTCTCACTCCAATCTGTGAAGAGTCTTCAGATTATGATGACTTCATTGCTTGAGACTGTAGGAATCATTTGTACAGTAAACTAACATTCACATATGCATATCTAATCTAGACAGAGTATTAGAGTTATACCCGATCATCAAATGTCTACTATAGCTAATTGATCAACAAATATTCAGCAAGTGCGTTTGTTCAATTGAATAAGTTTGCACGACTCTGCTCCATACTTGGTCTTCACATCGGAATGAGCCTTAAAGTCATCAGCACTCTTAACACAACAAGTGACGTCGGTATTCTTGAATTCAAATCAGCTACATGGCAATAACTATTGTGTTGGTTTTAGCTTAATGGTTAAATGTAAATGTGTACAATATTTACATGTAAAGTAATTAAACACACAATTCTATAACAGATAAGCGAGTTGCTACCAAACATTGATCAAGTGGCTCTATCCGCTCGACTCATGTTATCAGCTTCAGGAGGGAAAACACACATCATAGCACAATACTTTGATTCTTTCTCTTTTCTCCCCGATTTGTCAGGTTGAGACCAAGTCCACCATTTGAAAGAGGGCAACCCTTGTCCATCCAAGTTGTAGGCGTCTTCGGGGGGTCTGTTGGCAGTTGCATCGTGGATGATGACTGCATTGGAAGCCTCGAAAGCATTTTGCCTGGCTGCATGTGATTTTTTGACATTCTGAAAGTTGCTGTTCTCCTTATCGTCAACCCAATCCGGTGCATTGACCTCCTTTTCAGTAGTGTTATCATTATTGATAGGGTGCGGTTGAGCGTGCTTATCATGTGGAGATTTGGGTGGCAAAGGAGCATGACCAATTGAAGCATTGTGTTGGTTCGGTGTTCGTGATAGGAGGACCATATCGTCACTTTTCTCACGTTGGTTGTCATTCACTTTGTTTTCGGCCCATGGATTGTTATTCAAAAGCTC
>JALLAY010000598.1:0-17150 GCA_036939635.1 Cyclotella baltica
CAAGGCCCTCTTCGTGTACAAATCTATGATTCTGGGCTGAGACAATGGATGCTTTATATTTTTCTTCAGCAGCTTCGCAGGTTTCCCCTTGCATAGCACAACTCTGCAGATAGAAGCAATGATTTATTCTCAAAAGTCCAATTATGTTGATGTTCCCAGGATTGAAATCTTGAGGCAGCTTTTTCACCTATGCTTATCCATTTCTGTTTATCATTGTCTTTCTTTCGAGCCAGGCACAGAGTTGTGAGGCCCTCGTAAAAAACGTGATAAATGTCAAAGAATCGCAGCTCCTGTGACACAACACACCGCATTTTGTAGTTATAGTAGCTCAATAAAATTCAGATTGGATATCAATAATTCGCTTACCTGTGGGTTCCTATACGTCTCCGATAGCTGAACAGCCTTATCATAATTTTTGAACCAAAATGTGAGAAATAATCGGTTCAAATAAATATACTGGACTAGAGTTTGATCTCCTTTTAATATCGCATGCTCCAAAAGTTCGTCTTCATTAGTTAGAACTCCGTTGAAGGTTGCAAATAGTTGGCTTACGTCAGTCTGTCCCATCAATTTCTTAATCATACAGTGAATGGAGACAAGGCCCATTAGGCTCGACAATTGTTTTACATTGGCCTGCAAGAATAAAATGGTAAAGTCTAGGTAAGTAAAGTCATATTCCATTGCGTGCTCATATCTTGACACAGTATCAAAGCAAAATACCATGTTACTTTCAAATAAGGTGCACGTATTGCTGTGATTGTGCTGCCAAGTTACTACCACACATGAGACCTTGTTGGCATGATGATAGTGCTCCTCTCATTGCAACTCCTATCTGCCCACCTATCAGTGCTTCCTTTTTCATGCCAAGAAGTGATTCACATGAAGCTTGGAGAGGTTCCTTCCATAGTGCGATTTGTGAAAAATACAGAGTTTCCATCACAGGCAAGTATCCGTTTGTGTTGCCCGTTTCATTGGCCTGCTTTAGAAGCTTGAGTCCCATTTTAATCCTGCGTTGGAGTATTGGTTGCATGAAGTGTGCACGTCATCAGATGAGAGCAATGCGCTAGGTGCTGTTGTTAGCAAAAAACATTACTTACCAAAAATACCCCTCGTTTGTCTTCTTGCCATTCATGAGAGTTTGTCCAAACAAATAAAGACCAAAAGCGGAATAAAAACACCACCCATGAGAAGCAGATAGTTGGATAAGTCGACAGCCAACCCATGGAACATACTGCAAGTTGGTTTGAAAGAGAAGCATCATGAGCACAACCATGATTTCCATTATGGAAAACTTGATGGGATCACTTAGTGGTTGCAGACTGTGTAGGTTATCCTTCAGAAAATTAGCCATCAGTAACACAGTTTTGGTGATCTTGGCATTTATGATCTGTGGAGTAACCTGGGATGGAAAGTCTTCCCCATTTTCACCCAAGATCTCGAAACATTTGTCAGCGCTTTCCTGAAATCTCCCAGATAAAGCAAGAAACCTAACAACATTAAAATGTGCAGGTAGACAATCCACAGCATTGTTTGCAATAGAGAGAGGCTTTACTATCGTAGATTCAAAGTTGGTGATGTTTCCTGTGATTATCATCATGTGAGTTCTTGTAAGAGTATGAATGTATGGGATTGTGTGATCAAGATTAGCTGTCGGAGTATGGCATTCGTGAAATAAAAGCTGGAGAAATCGGCACACACGTACGCTGAATTGAATAACTTCATGCCCAAGTCATAACTGATATTCTGCCAATCATCTTCAAGTAGGTTGATACCTGTAGTGGAATACTCCAACGCAGAATAAAAGGCTGATGATTTCTTTGACTGCTCTGTTGCGATAAGGTTCAACTCAGCAAGTTGAGTTTTTTGATCTTGTGTACGTAAGTGACGTACTCCTTTATTCATGTTGCCAACAATGTCATGAATCATGCTATTAAGTTCTCCAGATTCTGCACTTAGATAAATCCTTTTGCCAGCTAAAATTGATACACAGATAGATTCACATTTGAATAAGCAAATGATGCTCAACAATGTAGTGAATAAGAAACCGTACATACCCAAAAGATGTGTGGATTCATACATATTCATGGGGATGAGAGAATACCCAGCCAAGTGTAGTTGGTCGTGAGTCCATTTATATTTGGTTTGGTGATTTCCGTTAGACACTTCGTTTGGTGGTGACAACTCTTGCAGATATCCGTTTTCTGTTGAAAACAAAATGAAATCATGCGTTACATTGATTGGTGCTTTATTGGCCTTTCGAAATACTGACAAACTGAAAGAAGAGCCTAAGCATGATGCAATCTTAAGGCTGTTCTGAATTGATCCAGGTAGACGTGACATCCGGTCTTTAAGAAAGTCAAGTACATCATTTGATACCTCTTTAAGAACAATTTTTCAAGATCAAACTCATATCTAAGAGTGGAAAGACTGAAATAAATCAGCTTCTCCTCATGCAGTGACTTCAGAAGGGTTGGTCACAAAGAGGGGTGTCCCTCCTGTTTTATTGCATATAGCAGAGCTCAGAGGCCTGGTATTTGTTGGTGGCATGCACTGATAAAAGCAAGAATGGATTGAGCAGGACAAGATTGCCATGCCCATGTACTCCTACTCATATCTTGTGGAGAATAGCTACTGTTATAGAGCTAGTCCAGTGTATTTACGTAAATAGGTATTAATAGGTTATGAGACTATTTCGTGGAGTGTGAAGGACATGTGGTGCTGACTCATTGTCAACGTGGAGATGCTCCACGTCATGTTGAAGAGTAGACGGACAGGCGAGTATTCCGTGGATGCCCATGATACAGACATATGGGATCCACAGAGGACCTTGTTAGATACCATAGTAAAGCACGAGCCATCACCGCTCGCGCATAATTCATGAAATCAACTTTTGCGACCATCGATCGCCCCATCAACAACAACTCTCGTAATTAATTAATTAGTTGATCGAAGACCGCAGGTCAAAGATAATGAAATTTGCTGTCATCTCACCAGTGCTTCAGACACCAAATCATCAACTGACTCTTTTTCGATAGGACCTAACCTTATGCTCAACAGGATGACTCCTCTACTCTGTAATCCTTCATTCATATTAAGAAGTTTCGACACCGCCTCAGCATCGCAATAACTCATACAGAAAAGACAATGATGAATTTTTGTGTCAGTTATAATCAGTTGGATTGTATCTAAAAAGTAAAGAACACATTGAGTGTTAATAGGGTTGAAAATGTAACAATTAATTGGTTGGATCTCACCTAAAGTATCATCTGATGCCCAATGTAAATCTTCAAAAAGGAGGACTATTGGGTGGGTCTGGCTAGATACTGCTTGAACTAGATTGGACAGCAGAAGCTTCCACCTAAGTTTCAAAGCTGGTGTGTCATTATTGCCGTTCACTACAACACCTTGACGCCCGAAAAGAATGGCTAAATGGGGAAGAGGGTCATCAAGAGACGCAACATGCTTTCCAAGAGCCTTTTTAATCCTGATCTTCAAGTCCTCCTTCACACCAGCATTACCGCTTCTAAGAATGTCATGAAAGAATGAATCAAACCCAGATGCAATAATCGTGTCAGGGAAGTCGTTCTGAGTAAATTTACACACAATCATGTAACCATTTGATTGCTTCAATTGCTTGTTGAGCTGAGACAAAAGTGTTGTTTTGCTTCAAGGGATACATTGCAAGTAGTTAGTTTAAGGCAAGAGTAAAATGTTAAAGACATAAATACATAATAAATATGGTAAAGCAGAATAGATCCAGAGTCTTACCCAGCACCAGCATGGCCGGTAACAACTAATGCATGAGATACTTTGCTGCCCTTCATCATAGAATTGAACGAATGTTGCAACATTGACAACTCAGCTCGGCGGCCATAAAAAGAATCTTGTGACAACATTAAGGACAGTGTTGCTAGATCAGTGCAGTTGTGAACTTTCAAGAAGATGTCAGGTTTTTTGGTAGCCAATTGCAAATCCAAAAATACTTCTCTCAAACTCTTATACTGGTGTAAAAGAAGTGAAATGACTAGAGTCGACAGATTAATTCGAAAATCATTATGTTGTAATTCCTGGATTTTCCCCCTTTTGTTTCTCTGCTCTTCAATACCATCTTCTGAACCGTCTTTGCCTCCCCCTTGCTCTAAATTCATATTAGGGACATGAATGCTTAGAACTGAGTATAGAATCAATCCTTAACCAAACAAATCTTCTTGGTTTTTCGACTCAACAAAGGCATTACTCGTTGGCTCGTCAAGGGTATTGAAAAGGGTACTCAAATCATGCTAGAGCACAGACTGGGAATAATCAATGAGAATAGCCGAGCAATTTTGAGTTTCCCCTCCAGGATTACATTGTCCAAGTTCAAATTACAATGAAACAATCTAGCTTCGTGAAAGTCGCATACTGCCTTGATTATAGCCAGTGCAACCTGCAACCGTGTCGCTAAAGGAGGCGGTTGTTGACCCTCCGCATCGAAACGGAGTCATTCCCGCACAGTCACTCCCTCAACCCACTCGAAATACACAGCAGTGAGATCATGATAAGTTCCAACCCGAAGCGCTCTACGTTGTAGACATGACGACGGGAGGCTGTGTGACACTTTTTGCTCGTGCTTCAAAAGTTCTAGAATTTTGTCTATGCTCTGATTTGGATCAATGCGCACTTTGATCCCCTGTTTGCCGCTGCAAAATATAAGGGTAGTGTCACTTTGGTGAACTAGCTGGTCATTGAGTGGTGAGGAACTTTGACTGTTGTCGTCGGTCAGTTTTATGGTGTCAGTTATGTTTGGTTGTCGCCGGGGCTGGTAAAATAATCTAAGATTTGTGAATCTATTCTCGTTGCTCTGAGCTTCGTTGTAGCCAAAATATGACCACCAGAATGAAGCAGTTCAAACTTCGCATAAGGAGAACGAGCTGCAAGTTAGTCGGAGAACTCATTGAGAACTAACAACAGAACATATGTGTCAATACCTACTACCGTACTTCACAGAATATAACGCTCTACAAAATTGCAAGAGTGGCTTATTAGCGCGCGTACATGCTAACAAATGGGCCCAGAGCGGCGGTTTACTACGCGCAATCCAAGGCGTTTAAATCGTGAAGAAAAAATCAGATCAGCTCCGAGCGGCTTAATTTGTGAGCGTTATATTCTGTGAACTACAGTAGGTCAAAACTACATTGCCTTCTCCATATCCTCACACAGATTATCATGGTAATTGCCACCAAAAGCACATCACTCTCATGGCCATCGCTGATGCAAAAATGTCATCCCTATGTATTGAATTGAAACCAGTACCACTCTCCCGTTGTGATCTCATATCTAGCTCATCTGCTGAGCTGAGCCACGTGTAACAAGGTTTTTCACGGTATTTTATCCACCGGCCAAAATAAGAAAAAGGCAACAAGCCACAAAATAATTTACATCAGTTTGACATCTTGACTATCCTCTATCAGTGTGTTTTAGTTGCAGTGACAGTGAATCTATCATGCCACATAATAATTGGGCCCTATGATGCCAAGAATGGTACAAGAAAAAGCTATTGATCTATGTGATGCCATTTTCAGTTAGTGGCAGTGAACGAAGAAAAGCCTTGCTGTTTTTGACTTTTTTGGAGAAATTTCAGAGGTGTTGCAGTTTATTGGCCTAGTGACTTTCTTTCTTGGAAAATCCCGTTTTACTTGCATCCAATGTTGCTATGAAAGAAGGTGAAGTTCACCACCTCTAGGGTGCTTACAACTGAAACAAAAATATTATTGTTTGGTTTAGACTTCCGTGTTCAATGGTTTTGAAATTTTGGAAAACCAAGTTTGAAGTCAAGTCAAACTCTCTGAGAGAGAGTGGCTTTATCCCACATAGGAGGGTGGTGCTCTAAGAAATAGGGCAGTGCCTTAATTAATCCCACTTAAGAATTCATGTACTCCTGCTCATTGTTCATAAGAACCCATAAAAATAAAAACAGTTAACAAAAAATATCCATTACTAGAAATTCGGCGAACAGGGAGAGTCGCCCTATCCGGCCATTCTCTCCCTGCTTTCTCAGACACCATCCTAAAACCACATTGGTTGTTTTCTACCAACACTATTGTTCGGTCCTGCCCGTTGTCGTAGCTTTTGCCATATCTCGCCGAGATAGGAATGGCAACAATGGCTATGGCACGCAGCTGGTCAAGCGGCACTCTAGAGGATGGTTGAGACAGGTGGATATGGTTCCTCCTCCTGCTGCTGCCATCAGCTATGATGAGACCTAAGTTTTACCCTATTCATTAAAAAATCTCTCACTCACAATTAAGGACAAATCTAGACAAAGATATCTCAACAATAAAAAGAAGCACCAGCAGGTGGATTCAGAGCAGATCATGTCATCATAAATATAATACTAAATAGTAGATGTGGGTTTGATCTAGTTTTGGTTGTGAATGTGCCGTCTCATAAAATGAGTCATGGCCATACTCATTAAGGAGAATATTATGGGTATATAACGGATTCTAAGGAAAAGGATGTGGTATCATCTGAACCATGACCAATGATGAAAGATAGGCAACCAATGAGTAGAGGAGGTAAACGTTTGACTTGTGGGCTGGCAATTAGAACTGTAGCAGAGTGAGTTGTAAGACCTGGTGATGGTCTCACAATTCAACAATAATCAAAGTAGTGTTTAGTATTCTATGAACTGCTACAAGTAGTTGCTCATGGAGTTGAGTTCATTGCCTGCTAGGGTTGCTTCAAGGGTGTATTTTCATTGTCATGTGTACCAAGAACAAGAGATCAGAGGATAAGAAGCCTGATATTGGTGCATGATATACATCCAAGAGTGACCAAACAAATGGCTGGGATTTTGGAAAAGATGTGATTTTGGAATTATCGTACGTAGTTTTTATACTGATTCCTTTGCAAAGAGGATGGAATTTTGGAATGGGATAGAATTCCAAAATTCCGTCCCTTTCCAGTATTCCAACCAAACGGATGAGATTTTGGAAAAGGATGATACTGTGGAATTAAGTCCTTTTCTAAAATTACACCAACAACCACCACCCGGTATTGTACCATGAACAAACCTGAAGACCACAACCTCTTCAACCAGATAAGTCAACTCACATCTAAAAACAATGGGATGTTTGTCACAACAATGACATCTACTGCTATTGCCACAGTGACCAAGAGAAACATACCGGCCTCCGTCGACTCAACTCAGCCTGACCAGCAGCCAAATATCACTTTCAGCCTATTGTCGGACATGCCATCCGTCCACAATGCACCCGACACATACCATCCTCCTGAAAGCTTTGGTTCTCAGCCAATATTCAACATGTGGGTTCTGTTCTTACCCCCAAACTCAGTATGCCCATGTAGGCATCACAGAAAGTCCCGGTGGTTAATTGCATGATGTATTTTTAAAGCGAGACCACTAAACCACACATTATGACAAGAGATTGTGTACCTGTGGGTAGAAAGGTGACATATAAGTGTGAAGTGTTTTACTCTTTTCTCGTAACAATGTTCTTTATTATTTTACAGATTCCTTCAAGTGTAGTGAAAGTGCCGGTACATACGCTACCTGGTCCCACAACAGGTAATGTAGCATCACGTGGCCAAGCTGATGAGACAGATTGCCGGTGGAATTAGCTGGCCTCTGGCCCACCCCGGTGGGTATGGTGTCAGTGTGAGTCATAGCCTCTGGTGAGTTGTGGTCCTTGTCCTTCTTTCAGTCTTGCAGGTTTGAGGCACTCTACCCTACAACCTATCCTGCTGGTCCTCTCTTGGTCCAGTGAGGTATCTGAACCTCAAGGTAGACAGTTTAACAGGGTCAAATATCCCCCATCATTATAAGCGACCATATATGTCTGTGTCTAGAGCATGAATGTAAAGCTTGCTCAAGGGGGTGTACACTACAAGTCAAACATACAGTACGCATGCAGGAACTAATTCTTAAATTTTGCATCCCCATCAAATATTATCAGTCTCCCAAACTCATCAGGCATGTCAACATTGGCATACAATTGTCCTTGAAGTAACCTTGGTCGGTGGCAATTATGAGTATAATGACATGATACCATGACTGTGTTTTATGAATGCAAGATTGATGTTCTTCTTGGTCTCCACCAGAATAATATATTTTTACTTGAGGATAACAAGGACTGTTATACTGACATCAAAGTTATCTAAATTAATCTCATTCTACTTTCAAATTGTCTCATTCCCCAAACCACTCTACTTGTGCACCTACTCGTCACAGGGAAAGATAACATTAATCTCAAGCTGTCCACAAGTATCACCAATGAACTGAGATGCCACCCAATTGCCATTCTCATCCAAAATCGAAATAACGGAATGAGACAAAAGACAAAGGCATCCTTGTGTGTCTTCAGGTGTATCGCACCAGCGGTTATGAATGATCACAGATGAAATTGCATGTGGTCCGCCCAAGTCTACTTCCCAAAAAGGATTGATATCGTTGGTGTGAGAAAACGTTTCCAAAATCCCATCGACTGCATTGGATGCATCTAGGATATCCCCTGATCCAGTAACAAGCGCACTGGACTGAGTAGCGGCCGAACCTTTCGCTACATCTACTCCAGAAGAGGAAATTACTTGCACTTCAAAAGCTTGGATTGCCTGACCTGTGATGGAGTTAAGCTTCACTTTACTGCCTACAAAGGAACAGGTAGAAACTGTAGTGGTGGTTGTTGTAGAAGTGTCAGTAGTGGTTGCGCCGGTAGTGGTGGTGGTGGTAGTGGTGGTGGTTGCAGTTGTTGTCGTACCAGTAGTGGTTGTTGAAATAATACTGGCACCTCGTACAAGCTCACCAGCTTTGGCCACGGCTCCATTCAGTGTCATTGTAGAGAGGACAAGCCATGAACGTGGATAATAGCTTTCTTGGTTGATGGTCCCAACTTTGCGACAGGCCTCGTCAACCATGTTTTGATCATCATAAGCAGCAAGGGTTGCTAAAACAGGCCCGAAGATAAAACCATTCCATATCNTCAACCATGTTTTGATCATCATAAGCAGCAAGGGTTGCTAAAACAGGCCCGAAGATAAAACCATTCCATATCCAAGACCCAAAAACACTGCTCACGGTGGGAGCGCATTGCTGGAGCTAAATATATTCAAGGGAACCAATAATGATTTAGGTAAAAAAACAAGATGATGACTTCGCTCTCTAGGCAAAAACTATCCACTTACCGAGCTTTCGGCAAAATATTCCCAGCCATTCAAAGGATTAGGATCAAAACCATCAACCAGTTTATCATTCAAAGCATCAAGGAATGGGATCGCTTTGGTTGCTGACTGTTCTGGGTATGCCAAAGCATCAAACACAACTCTCCACATGGTCCTTGAAGCCTCGGAACCAAATTCGTATTGGGGTGTTCCACTGCCACTGAAGCTGCCGGGGTAGGCGTCAAGTGAATCTCCATTAGCGCTCTCTGCGACAAGAGCCCAGTTAGGGACGAGGCCAGAGCCAGTACCGGAAGGGCATTGAGCAATTTCGAGAAACTTGTAGGAAGTATCAATGAGCATGTCCCAGTCTTGAGCAGAAGGTTGGTTTGCAGAATTCATTGTGGCCTGGAAATCGCGCATCATCCTGTAATCAGAGTGTTAGAAGTAATTCATTCAACCCAAATCAATGAGAAATCCTTTGACTTGCCTGTAATGTCCTGGGGCGTGATACGATGGGTTGTTACCAGCATGCTCCCATCCTCCCCAGCAGCTACCAAGCTTGAGCAGTCGGTGTTTCCCGCTGCTGGAAAGGACGGTGTTGTGATTCATGAAACTTGTACAGCTTAAATCAGCCCAAACCTTGATTTCATCCACACGATCCTGCCATTCTTGAGTCAGACTATCGTCTTCGAGAGCCGTGACACCAATAATCATCCCTACAATGGCGTCAACATCTCCATCAGGAGCAGAACCAGTTCCAACCTCTGTGGTGAGATCACCTGAGTGTTTCCAGCCTGGGAGGCAAACAGATCCACTGTTGCATTCGAGTGTTAAAAAAGCAAGTGCTCAAATAAGTCATCTCGAAACTGATTAGATACTCACTTGCAATCCGTTGACTGACAGCCGGCATTTGCGCTGGAATTTTCACACATGCGCTTCCATCCGCTGAAATAACCCCAGAATCTATCCTTCACGCCTTCGTATAGTGAGTCATTTGCATCCAGATCCGCAAGAGCAAGTGCTGCGGCAAGGAGACCATACGCCTGGGACTCGCTAACAACATCTCCTCCACCACCTGCAGCACCACCAGAAGCAAGTAGTGACAAGATTAATGGATCCGAAGAGACGGTGTAAGTGAATTCATCCAATTTATAGAGAGCATCAACAGTGGAGGTTACTTGGGCATCTGGAGAGCACGTCAACCCTTTCAAGGCAGAAGCTGTAGTAGTGGTGATTGTTGTTGATGACTGAAGTGAAACAATCGTAGATAGGTGAGGTTTTCAATGCTGGCATAGAACATACAATTGTCAAGTTCATTCCATTAGACTTACTGTGCCAGAAGTTGTTGACGAGGTTCCAGTTGTTGTCGTGGTCTAATGTAGTATTTATGCAGAGCAAAATGCACAATAATTTTCATTTGAGTTTACGGATTTATAATACAGCAGATTAAATTTGTATCCCAATAGACTCACTGTGCCAGTTGTGGACGATGTTCCAGATGTTGAAGTGGTAGTTCCAGTCGTAGTGGTCTGTTTGTTGCAGAAAAAAGAACGAGTTGAGCTAAGATTCTATGCAGTTTATGGAAACACAGAACACATCTTTTGTTTGCAGACTCACAGCAGTAGTAGTGGTATGAGCCGTCCAGACACCATTGCAATTTCCCTCACAATGCTCTCGAACACTGTGGCACCATGTATTTTCTGGCTGCTCAAACCCGTTACCCCAATTGCAATAATAACTGCCAGGTGGGGGAGTCCCAGTAGTAGTAGATCCTGCTGTAGTGGTAGATCCCACGGTTGTTGACGTAGTTGTGGCAGGCTCCAAGCACTGTTCAATTAAGGAGCAAAGATTTAGATATTCACGAACAAGTTCCGAACTGATAGTATCTGCAATGTGAGCACTTACTTGTCCATTTGTACACACTCCTGGGCTGCAGCATTCAGAATCATTAGAACATGTCTGATAACGTGCTGTGCATCCTACGATGGCCCCGTTGGGCAACCACCATTTACCACATGGTCCTTCGCAGTTGGCCTGGCTATCCGAGCACCAGCCCTCAACGGTAGGCGAGCAGTTCTTAAAATCAATGGTACAACAGCCCACTCCTGATTGGGACGTGGTAGTGGTAGTGGTACCGGCTGTAGTGGACACAGTAGACCCAGCAGTGGTAGTAGCCGTGGTGGTGGTGGTAGTGCTTGAGTTAGGATCAAGTGCATTGATCTTGACTTCAGCACAGTTGAAGAACTGTTCAGGCATGTACGTATCTCTTGAGCCATCATCGTTGAAAGGCGAGGTACAAGTTCCATCCACATAACATTGCCTAGTGCAAATCTTATCAGCGAGTCCCGGGGTCCAGTACGAATCAGGTAGAGCATTGTTGGCGAAATAGGCAGCATAGCCTTCAGGGCTACAAGAGTTTGCACTGTGGTGTGGCAAGATGTAAAATAAATTGGTAAGTTATAATCAGTGCAATGGATGGTTAAACAAATATACACACATTTAAACTCACGTGATGTACCTCCACTGCAATAAAATCTCATCTCCCATCAATCCCAAGGGTAGTTGAAATGTCATTTTGAACGTATTCTTGCTCCCAACGCTCTGCCCAGCAGACAAATACCCACGTTCAGGATAGTCAGGATCAAACGGCATCTTCTTGAAGTTTACATCATTGGGGTCCCTTAGCACACCATTGTCGTCATAAACTCCCACGTC
Source organism: Cyclotella baltica (assembly GCA_036939635.1). Lineage (NCBI taxonomy): Eukaryota > Bacillariophyta > Thalassiosirophyceae > Thalassiosirales > Thalassiosiraceae > Cyclotella > Cyclotella baltica. The sequence goes on from JALLAY010000598.1 coordinate 11,872, forward strand.
CTCCACGAAAGTTAGGTAATTCCCATCAAAACAATCAGGGGTGAAAACCCCACCACTCTGACCAATGTTACAGAAACGGAGTTCAATATGACCATTGTGGTGAGTATCCATGTAGGATGCTACGGTGATGATATCTCCCTCATTATAAACTCCCTGAGGAGTAAATGACATGGGATTTCCCATCGAATCCAACCAGTCGTTGTAGCTGCGCGTGGTTGTTTGGCCGCAGCTTCCATCGGTCCTTTGTTCAAGTAAGTAAAGGCATGCAAAAGTTGTTCAGTACGAGTCAGAGAACATATACTGTTAATTAAATTAATAAGAAGTGAAGTGTAACAATAAAACTCACGGAGTGTTAATGTTAAGACAGTGAGTACAATACTCAGCAGGAGGCTTCCCTGCCGCTGGGGTGTTTACCCCGTCCTGCTCCACAGTTGCAAGCCAGTTGCGAGAACGAGGAGATGTCATCATCCCGTGACCGTTGACGACAGTGAAGAGAAAGGCTGAGTAGAGAAGAATCATGGTTGGTGTTGACTTTGAGATTGGAAGTGAAGTTAATGGAGGTGATTGCAGGTGGTTGTTGAAAGNGAATCATGGTTGGTGTTGACTTTGAGATTGGAAGTGAAGTTAATGGAGGTGATTGCAGGTGGTTGTTGAAAGGCTGTGATTGGTTTCGGATGAAAACAATTTTATGAGACGAATTCGACTGACGGTACCCTGTCAACTTAATTGACAACAACTTCTGCTGATACACCAAAAAGAAAGGACGATGTATCGGTAAAAAGCTAACTGATTGGCCAATATGTCCGATAGTCCGATGTCCAATGCCAGCAAAGCAAGAGACGTTTTCACGGATGATATCGTGCTATAATCGTACCATAGTCTTGGGGGTTAAATGCATGGTCATAAAGGCTATCATATGAACTGCTGCCAAAAGCAAGGAATAATAATTTGTTACTTGCTCCTGGAGAAGACAAATCAAAATGACAGCGGAGTCAATTGAGAAAAAAAGAAATTGCGAACGATGTCGTGTTGGTGATTCAACGCAATGAATTGACATGCCTTGTGTGAGGATTCATTATGAAACACAGTTTGTGGATGAATAACGGAACGACAAGCCGAAGATGACCATCCAAGATAGATTTGTTGCCAAGTGCGGTGAGTAGAGGCCGTGTATGCGATCGATGATCGTGTCGGTAGGTGTCGGTAGAGCCGTTGTGGCTGTCGACTGTCGAGCTGTCCCCAACCCCAACACGTCTTTTATATTTAAAAGAATTCTTTCAGCAGTTTTTTTGGTTGTCTCGTACAAATCATATGTGTTGTACTGATTCATACGATAAATACACCGGAGAAGTCCGCATCCTCCACTTTTTACCGCAGAAAAATGTATCAACAAAAAAGTTGCTTTGGTGGTCATTTTGTTGTGTAGGCACGTTTGTGGTCATTTTATTCGGTCTTTAGTAATAGTCACATGCCTGCGATTGATGACCTGTGCGTGGATCTTTGCCTTCTGCCTAAGGTAAGTTAGGCCCGTACTGACAGGGTATTGGTAGTTCGGACCTAACTTAGGTCAGAGGCCTAAGACTCCACAAAAGAACATGCTACGGTTACAAATGCCATATTTTCTACATAATGTTTGCATATGGTAAAATCATACGAGACCTTAAAGTAGACATTGTTCATAAAATATCTATTATGGCTGACATGCCCAGACACACAAAGGTACCCCCTCCCCCCATTTTTGATTAAAAAGTAGATTAAATATGATTAAACTGTCCCCGCGTAACTTAGCAAATATTCAAAATAAATGGACGAATGATAGGTGATTTTGAATCTAAGAAATGTTAGCTTTTGAACGGCGGTCGATTTGACCTCATTGCTCCAGCAGTCGCGATGTTATGACTAAAATACTGAAATGAATAAGATGTTACAGATGCTTGGATCGTTCTGTTAAGACGGCTTTTATGTTAAGTTTATGTAAGGGGAGTTAATGTAAGGGGATGAAGAGAGTCAATGTAATGGGATGGGGCAGGTGTTAATTGAAGAGGATGAACTGTCGAGATGTAAAGAATTTAATAGCTTCAGTATTTTTCGATTGCTGCTCATCAGTTTGTTGTGTTGTTTGTGTAAGGAGGGAGACCGGGAGATGAGTCGATGAAGGGATTGGCAGAGGCAGGGGAGCAGCCGTGGTTGTTGATATGTTGTGTGGTTGAAATGTTAACCAATTTCTTTGTTCAGCTTAGTTCTCTTGTGCGTCAAAAGATAGAATGTCGTTACTTGTGAGTAACTAATTAATTTAATTGCGCTCTAGTTTGAAACACTGTACCGTAAACGCCGGTGTATAAGCTTTATTGGAGCATAAGCAGCACTATTTAAGCACGAATGACCGGTATAAGTCTTTCCGTGCTAAAACAAAAAGTATCTTTTGACATTACCCACTGCTTATACACCGGCGTTTACGGTAAGTTTATAGTCAAGAGCCTTTCACGGATTAGGTTCCATAGTGTTTCTACTGTTTCTACATATTTACATGAATCTAAGGGTTGGAGTAAAGATAACTTTAGTCACTTATTATTTAACGAATTCACGATCAAGCCGGAGTCTAAAAAGCCAAGTTCAAAATGGGGAAAGGTAGGAACGGTTTAGTTTTTATGTAGATTAATTCATAAGCAGGCATCCGGTGGGGATATTGATACACTTGGTCCAAACTGTAATTTATCTCAACCTTGTGCAGCTTGCTTATTGTAAGCAATTCTTTCAGAATTTAGCACAACGTAAGCTCTGTACTGATAATTCCTCACAAAATCAACAAAATTGTCATTGATCAAAGCCTTTTATTTGCAGTGATAGAAGAGGGGGTCTTGGAAGACTTTTGTGGTTTGTTTGACACCAAATGACGAAATTACCTGTTTGTTGTCTACCTCCAGTTAGAATGAGATGAGAAATTTTGTGTTTATTATATTGGTAGGGTAAAATGACATTAGTTTTGTTGTAGGGATTAAACACAACTCTGCAAACAACAGTGACAAATGAAGATTGTTCATCAACATGGGACTCCATCATCCGTGGATGATCATTGTGCTGTGTGTCCCAAGGCCAGGTGTGGTTTGTACATTTGCCACCTGAAGTTCACATTGTTAGTTACCCAAGTGTTGGTGTTGGGTCAGTCACCATGAGACCCACTCTCATTGTGCAAGTTTGTCCATCTTAGAGCCCAAGTAACACATTTATTGTTTCTCATATTCTTCTAACTAGTATAGAAGTTGAAAAGCCCACTCCAGGACAAACTTAGCCATCGACCTGCCGACAGAGTTTTAAAAGAGCCGAGCTTAGACATTAGACGTTGGCATTTTCCATTTGATCAAAAAGCCAAAAAAGCAAAGCAATTGAATTTTGACATTTCCAAAAAGCCAGAAAAGCAAAGCAATGGATTTTTGACATTTCCAATAAGCCAGAAAAGCAAAGCAATGGATTTTTGACATTTCCAAAAAGCCAGAAAAACAAAGCAATATGGTTCTTTGACATATCAAAAAAGCCAGAAAAGTAAAGCATTTTATAGTTCATTTATAGTTCAATACCTTGGTTGACAGGGAACCTTGAAAATTCCTCCCTTCAGCCATGACAGCAGAGACCTTTTTTCCTGATATTTTTGTGCTTGTGTAATGGGAAGTAGTATGTAGGACTGTAGAGGTAGGATGTGTGAAAGGTTCTTTGGGCTGTCACTGTCAGATTATCTATTGCAGCTACATAGGTCAAGGCTTGGGGTAAGAAATTATGAAAGAATTTCTATGCTAGCAATTATGCTTAGGAATATGTATTTTGATCCAGATTGAGTTGCCATGGAATATCTTATGCACTATAGCCAGATGACATAGAAGATTCATTAAAATGCTACAATTTGGAGAGAATAATTGATGCTGATATCTTTGGAACAGAGAGCTTTGATGAGGTGGGTATGATGGAGTACATGCAGGGTATGGAGGAAGATTGATTAAGCTCTACGTTTGTGTTTGTTCTGGGGGTTTCCATGTTATGAAAAGCTAAAAAAGCTAGAGTTGACATTTTTAGATTTGTTAAAAAGCTAAAAAAGCTAAGCAATATTACATTTTTTATACTCCCAAAAAGCCAGAAAAGCAAAACAAACCATTTTGATACTTACAAAAAGCTAAAAAAGTAAAGCAATGGATTTCTGAACTGCTTAGATATGTTGCTTTTCAAGCTAGCTTTACTTTTTTCAAACTCTGAATTGAACATTACCGCTTAAATCTAATGTTAGTATTTCCAAACTTTTCGTATGATGTTGTTTGAAAAAATACGCAGTATAGCAAATTTGGAAATGCATTCAGTTCCTATGCTGATGGACGATTTAGTTGGGAAACTTTCTGGAATAAAAATTATGACCGTTTAGTGGACATCTTCCATCTGTCCTTACATTACAATGCAATCCTTCGTAATTACATTTCCAGCGGACTGAACAACAACATCATTTGTGTCATAGACAGCAATTCAGTGATATGATAGGAGATAGGATTGACTCAACGTTTAATGATCGCTGAAGTAAGTTTGTAACTATTGATTATGTTGCTTGCATTGTTCTAAATTGGTTGTAACAACCACTTGATCCAGGAATGATGGCAAGAAGCAAAAAAAGAGGGAAAAGTGAAAACGATGACGATGATGCTAATAATGGGGCGGGGGGGGGGGGATGAAGAAAGTAGCTGCAGCAGCCTATTTTCCACTGATGGATTGGGATCTGACAAGGATACAATTCAACATAATCATGGAGGTGAGTGTAATTGAAAATAGAAATGCCAAGTCTAAAACATTAAAGATATAATCAATTCTTTTTGCTGTTTGTCAAGACATCCCATACTGCTTACACAAGCAAGTATAAGGTAGAGTACAAGAATCATGGAGATGACAAGTGGTGGAAGGATTGGGAAGGAGGTTAAGCGACCTGGGATGAATTACAAGACACAGTACGAGATTGTTGTGTGGAGAATGATGGAGAGTCTGGGTGTGTCTAGGCGAAAATAAATATGAACTTGATGCTTGGTAAAGGATCTTTTAGTGATGGCAATGATGACAAGGAGAAGGTCAGCAGGCCAGCAAAGAAAGGACGTACAATAACAAGTGATGTGGGTTTCAATGGGGAAGATGAGAAGAGATATCAGACTGACAATGAATTTAAGCTCCTCGTCAAATTCCAATTTACTGATGAGGAGTAGGCTCGTGCTACAGCTTCCAAATATTTCCCTGTGTCCAAAATTTCCAAGGTGCTA
>JALLAY010000599.1:0-13940 GCA_036939635.1 Cyclotella baltica
AAAATGGTTTACTTAGCTTACTTTTACTCATTTTTTACTTACTTACTTACGAGCCTTTTGCTTATTTCTAACCCTGCTTACATACTTACATGTTCATTTACTTATCTTATAAGGAAATTGAAAATTGATTACATACTTTTACTTTACTTACGGTCAATTTGATTTACTTATACCTAGAAATGTAAGTGTTACTTATTTCTAACCCTGCTCAGCTATGGCTGCTGTCATCGATATTATTGCAACTCTTTACAATGTGCTCTGCTCAACTATGCCACTGATCTCAAATTACACCGACTGCTGATGCTAAGAGTAAATTTATCACAAACCAGAAGCAACCGCAGCTGGCAATAAACCACCACTCGATGATCAACTATTTGTAGCACTCAGTATAATACTTAAACTTAAATGAAACTCTAGATTATTGTTGAATTGTGAGACCATCGCCAGTTCGCACTATTCACTCGGCTCCAGCTCAACTTGCTGACTCACCTCTTTCCATCGGTCGCCTATCTTTTAATATTGGTTGTTGTTTAAATGATTTGGATATCCTGGATACCACATTGGCCCAGGTTACCTTCTTTCTACAAAACATATATCCTACACACTCCTGTATGGCATCATTGTTCGCATTGGCATTAGAAGCATCAACTGTTGCCTCAGAATCATTGTCTGTGTATTCACAGAAGTTCAATTGTCGTTAACCGGGTCAAATTCATCATACTTCTAGGCCAGAGGTGTTTAATCTGCTCAACGCAACAGGGTGTGCTTAAGAATGATGCTACAATCACAAGATGTTCACAATGAGTTGCTCACCAGGCTTGCACATTAAAAAGTGCCGACACCAGAACGTGGTTTCATACTTTGCCCTGATTGCAAGTTGAAGACCACAACCCCAAGTTCCAGATTTATGGCAGAGCAGACTCAAGCTCCACGACCAATACTGATTACAGACAAAGTGTTCCCGGCACCGTACATTTTTTGGAATGTTGTTGATTCACTTTCATAGCAACATGCAAAAGTTTGATACATTGTTGGTGACAAGAGCTGAATATGCTGCTGGAGTTACAGAGGCTCAAGACATGATATTGTTGTTTCGCATACTTATTTCAATGGATCTGCAGTTCGAGCTTTTTAGATTTGGACAATAAATGAGCAGTCAATCTGGCCAAGAGCTTCAATGTAGGCGGCAAGACCCGTTGTATGGAGGGATGTTCACATGCATTATTACTATCTGTGCAAGTGTAAGTCCCAGGGTCTTATTATCATCCGTCATATCTCAGGCAAAGAAAGCGACAACTGCATTCTTCCAAGAACTCTGAAACCCCCGTACTCCTTAAACACATACCTAAATATGTTGAGGTGGACAGGTACAATGAGGGTGTTCCTAATGATACATAACCCCCAACATGGGAGAGTGTTGGAAATTGAATTTTTGAACATCTTGGTTTATCATTTCCATTGTCTATGTTATAAGGTACATTTAGTTCTCATAAAAATCGAGTGCACTGCTCTCTTAATTTAAGAATCAAGTATTTCCATATTGTGAATCATGATTTCCAACACACTAGTGAGATATTCTAATTTCATTTTACCCTGAGTTCTTCATACCTTGCGCAATACCTTTGATGGATAAAAGGAGAGCATCTTTCCTTACATTCTTAATCGTCTTGAGTTCCGGAGTGAGCTCTGGTGAATCGTCTTCAGGCATGCTACGCAGTACCTTCAATATTTCAGCTTGCACAACATTAATGCTGTCTACATACGGGTTGCGAATCGTGGAAGACGCTCTCATAAGCTGAATATGGGGCCCACTGATGTCTGTAGTGCCTGAAATGTCAATAACTGCCTGACGGGTTTCAACAAGCTTATTCCTGATTTCATTTCCGAGAGACATCAGCTCAGGGTCAACGAGCCGATCGTCATAATTCTTAGTTATTGAGAAGTCGGTCTTGGATACAAGCATGGAGATTAGACTGATTATTTCATGGAACCCTGGTGACAGAGATAGAAGCGGAGTGCAGGCTCAATTAGTGAAGTTGCATAGAGTGTAGATAAGACATTGAGTTAAACTTACATGGCCATTCTTCATACATCTCTTTCAATATCTTCTTTTCCTCTTCATTCTACAACACAAAGGACCAACAATATCAAAGGTAAGTCAATTATTTGCAGAAGAGATTCCAAAAAATATGACATAAAAACTCACATCGGTACTCAACCCAGCACCAACCCCTAGCCAGGCGCTGAGGTGCATCCTAGACTGTGCCCACGCAAATGTCCTGTTGATGGAATGAAATAAGTTGTTCAGAAGTAATGGAGGCGTGGCTTATAATTCAGCAGAAACAATGTTTGAATACCATGGGATAGCCCTCAAACTCTCAACACCTCCCTTGGGGTTTCGTTTTGAAGGCCTGCTTCCGATATTAAGATAACCAAGCTCCAACTCCGGTGTTGCCTGTCTGAAATATGGCACGAATCTGGGATCCTCTCGAACTGTTTCCCGGTATGCGTCACATGAAACCTTTGAAATGCGGTCCATTTGATCTCTCCATTCTTGCTTGGGATCAACATGTTTTGTGAAAGACTCTCTGAGTAGTGCTGAGGTGTATATATCCAGTGATCGCTCAGAGATTTCTTTCGTTCCAAAGTTTTGCCTTAAGCATCATTTCAGTAGGTATTTAGTTTCCATATACTTTCATGAGAAGATCAGTTGAACAGCCTTCACTAACCTTATCATTTCACCTTGTTCAGTGACTCTGAAGCGGCCATTGATTGTGTTCGGTGGATGTGAGAGAATCGCCCGATAGAGAGCTGGGTTACCACCTCGACCAACGGTCCCGCCTTTGCCGTGGAAGAAGGTGAGCTCGATACCATGTTTGGATGCCACATCGGCCATTGCTGACAACGAACGGATGCAATTGATGAGTGATAAATGTATTCAAGTCCACCACTCTGTTTTAAACATAACTTACCTTCCTGTGCTGTGTACTGAGCCCAACAGGCAGCCAATCTCCCTGCATCTTTTGCTGAGTCACTGTAGCCAACCATCACTTCTTGTTTTCCATTGATATTGCCAACATAGGGAGAAATATTGAAGACTAATCGACAAACCAAGATAGAAAAGCATCGAAATTAAGCCTAGCCATCTCTAATAACTAAAAGATAAGTACCATAGCTCTAGCTCAATTCACTTACGCTTCTCAAGCTGCGCTGGTGAGTTGTTCAAGTCATCCAAAGTTTCAAACAAGGGCACCACCCGCATCAGCTTGCCATTGCTCTTTGTCATCCCGAATTGCTTTTGAAGCAACATGACAGCGAGAACATCTGAGGCAGTCTGGCCCTGGGAAATAACGTACGCGCCTAGACTTTCAGCGTCTTGCTCAGATGCTACTTTGAATACCTGTTAGAATAGAATAGTAACTTCATTAGTAAGTCTTGACGTGATTCGCATTGGCAACAGAGACAAATTTACCATAAGTGTCTTCCTGACATCAGGATCAAGGCGTAGCACATTTTGTTCAATGTCTCGAATCCTGAAGAGAGGTCGTTTACTGTTCAGCTCAGATTGTAGCCAGTTCAAACGTGCTTCCTCGTCCCATTCCTGCCAATAGTCACAACAAGAGAGAGGTTGAGATGAAGTGGTGGGCAGCTAATTTCCTAGTCAGTAGATTACAACGCACCTTATAACTCCCAATGCCAAGGAACCTAGTAATAGCATCCATTGCCATTGTATGTCTCGTACTCTCCTCACGAATGTCCAACGGCACCAAAGTCATCCCAAACACAGCAATTCGGCGGATGATATCGCTGACAAGCCCATCAGCAACCAGCTCAAACCCAGTTCCCACTAAAGAATCATATATAACTTTCATGGGAGTCATAAGATCATCTGACTTTAGTATAGGCTCTACATCCTCCCATCCCTCCAAGGCACCATAAGTCTTCTCCGCCGAAACAAATGCGATCGACGAATCTGACAAGGAATGCAAAGTCATTTCACACTCTTTAATCGTCCTGACCAAACGTTTACGCAAGTGACCAATAACTCTGCGGTATTTTTCACGTTGATCATCAGATTTGGTGACAGAGGCGGCTAGGTCTTCCAGTTCTTGGGAGAAGCGGCTGGAGATGGCTAGTTCGGAGTAGAGTTCGTTTAGGTCGTGAAGAAAGAGTTTTGCTGCGCGTAGGCGTTGGTGGGTGATGACTTCTCTAGTCACTGAGGATGGAAGCGCATGCAGCCAATTAGGCAGGTGTCATATGCTTGTATAGGTACTAAATTAATACGGTTAGATGCTTACCTTCTGGGGTGCAGTTGGGGTTACCATCTCTGTCGCCACCAATCCATGATGCAAACTTGATTGGTGCTACATCCACAGGGAACTTTTTACCAAGGGTGACCTAAGCACAAGATGTGAGCAAATGAAATTGTGAATAATTAATTTGTGCTAATGTAGTCTAAGGAAATGCTAATAGGAGCAGCCACTCACGCGACATTGAGCATCAAGTTTACGCAAATACGAAGGAACAGCATCCCAAAGAACTGACTCAATAACAGCACATCCTCCTGCTGCTTCTTTTTGCACTGTAGGTTTCTTACGACTATCAAAAACGTTAATAAATGAATTATCCACAAATCAAAATGAGCATTAGAAGTTACAAGGTAGACTTCAGCAGATAGCTGCTCAACTCACCGAATCTCATCAGCACCCCAAATAGCTGAAATAATTCCACGCAAATTGTTCAAGGTATCAGCACGTTCAAAGGGGTGCAAGTCTGGCCTTTCAAGGTGTGCCAGTAGCTCTGATATGATTCGATCTTTGTACGTTCAATATAATAGGTTGAACATGAGTAAGATTCAACATGTTAGCAAACAAGCAAACAAACCGAAATGAACATGATATGAAGCAAAGAAGAAAGAGCGGACAAGCAAGCAACAAGGAAGCAAACAGCAGACAGAACAAGTAGGCAGGCAAACTGACAAGTGCGTGGGAGCCAGCCAGCAAACAAGCTGACAACAGACTAAGAAGAGTCTTGCAAGCAAATGAGAACCAGGAAGCAATAAGAGCCAAGCAAATCAAAATGTATAACAAGAGAACAATCAAACAAAACCAAACAGGCAGGTCAAACAACCAAGCAACTAGCCAAGATAGCAAGCAATTCAGATCAACCACAAGAGTCATCAATCAATTAAGATAAACTATCTACATAAACTCACACTTTCGCAAAATAGTCTTCCTATTAACCTCCGTAGGATGCGCCGTCAAAACAATCTCACACCTCTGCCTAACCAACCTCTCAAAAATCTTATCCTTATCCTCCCCCTCCTCCAACAAAATCTCCATAGTCCCCCGTATCCCATCCTCAACCATTGGCAACGGCCCAACATTCTCATTCTCATCCATCCCCCTCTCCCCCTCCCGAATCAATCTCATCCTATGATGAACCTCGGCAGCATTTACCAAATTTAATGCTATACAAAACGTCTTCATTACACCCAGTGTATCCCTCGGACTTATGTCGATACTCATTTGTTTCATGCATTCAAACGGTTCCAGATCGTCAGGATTGGCTGCCCGATCCTTGCCCAACTTACGGAAACGAGTGTAGTAATCGTAAACCGTGGGGTTTTCACGTAACACCACCTCTGCTAGCATGTTGGAGAGCATTTCAATATCGGTTAATAGGGGTGTGTCGGAGGGGGAGAGGAGGGGGGAAGAGGCGAGGGGGAGGGGTGAGGTTGGGACGTTAATGTGGTCTGTGGATCCTCCTCGAATGGTTAGGGGGGTGAGGAGTTTGGTGAAGGAGGGGCGGGGGTGGAGGGCTAAGGTTGGTGGCAGTGCCACTGTGGCTAAGAGGAAGGAGAGCTTCATGGTTGGAAGCTAGCTTGGCTTATTATGGTGTTATCTGGTGTTATGCAGTCAGGGTTCTGCACCCGAATACTTTTTGGGTTCGGGTAGGTATCGGGTGCCTATTTTTACTAGCACGAAGCATCGGGTTGGGTTTCAGGTGTGTTAGCTATCAGTTATTTCAAATCGGGTTGGGTTTCGGGTGTGGCCTGGATCAACCAAAACAATTCGGGTTGGGTTACGGGTGCCAACCCGTACCCGACACCTGAAAATATCAGGTATCGGGTTTCAAAAATCGGGTTTAGGTCAAATTGGTTTTACGTCTAACTTTAACCAATACTAGTAGCAATTTCAATTATTTTTGCATGCAGCATGCAAAAGTGAAGTACTTGTGTAAAGTAAAAACTATTAATGAATTCAGGCAAGGTGGCCGTCTTACGGCTCGAATAACTGATTTAAAATATTGGCTCTGTCATGCTCTTTCATGGTCAATCTGTCGAATGAACGGTTAGCTGTTCTCATTTTTTGCTGTGTGTATAAATTATTGTATTTTTTCTTTCCTGCATGTATTGTAGATTTTATCTTGGTCTGAATGGATTCATTTTGGTCCAACCAAACCCCCTCTACCACCAAATGGCCCTCCTCTCTTCTCCCCTCTTCCAAAAACGTTGAGTCGTAGATGGTCGATGGCTCTTACCATTTTGGCTCACTCCCACATACAAACATTGCAAGAAAACTTTAACGTGTACACAACTTCATCAAGAACGACTTTAAAAACAACATCATGAGCACCAACACCACAACACCACACCCACATGCGTTTCCTCATCATGGATGCTACCCCGCCAAGCCAATCTACACCTCTACATCAACGAATGTCGACAAAATCACGTCGCGGACGTAGTTCGAGTATGCAAGTCAGCCTATCTCGGTGCAGAGATGAAAAATCCAGGATAATGCTTCAAGAAATGGCATACGAAGATGGACATTCTGTGGTTAGTCGAAGAATGGTATGACGGGACGATTGCTGTTCATTTTGTGGCGCGGTAGGGGAGAGCGAGCATCGGATGTCTGTGGCAGCGATTGTTCCTGTTGCAGATCAATAATTTGCGGTGATGTAGGCGACTGTGACGACAGCTGACGTTGTGAAAGCGGCTGCTCCGTATTCCGTATGCTGTGGGGCAGTGCCCGAGAAAGAGGCCACAATGTAGGTTGAATGGGTGCCATAGTTCATTTGTATTTGATCATTTTCACTTAGAGATTTGGACTTTTGGATACAAAAGTTTTCTCTATACGAACATTTTAGACACTGAAAACTTGGAAAAGTTTGGAAAAAACGAGGAAAAACAAAAAAAAAGAGAAAAAAAGATCCACCATGTCCGACGACGAAGAAAGCCTCTCACCGCCTCCCTACGACAACACCCCCTTCGAACTACCCCCCACCTCCACAACCTCTTCCACACTCCCCCGCACCGAAGCCAAATCACCAAAAGCCCGCGCCTCCTCTTCACGAACCCGTCCCGTAGTCAAACTAGTCGTTACCTCCGTCACACGCTCCTACAGCGAACCATGGCGACGAAGGACCCAACGTGAAAGCGGGGGTACCGGATTCCTAATCTCCTGGAATCACGATACGAAACAAACCGTACGGATTTTGACGAATGCACATGTCGTTCGTAATGCTTCTTCGGTACGGGCACGTTCTTCGTTTGGACCGCATGTGGTTAATTGCGTTGTGGAGTGGATTTCGTTGCCGTTGGATTTGGCTTTGGTGAAAATATCGGAGGCGGATTATGAGGATTTTTGTAAGGGGTGGCATTTTGATGTTGATAAAAAGTTGGATGGTGCTGCGGCTGTTGATGGTGACGGTGAGACTGTGAAAGACAAGGATAAGAAGAAGAAGGGACTGCAGCTGCTTAAAATGTCGCAGACTCTCCCCTCGCTCGATGAGAATGTGACGTGTGTAGGGTTTCCGATGGGGGGTAAACAGATTAGTGTTACGAGAGGGGTTATTAGTAGGATTGATGTTGATTCGTTGAATGTGCTTAGGATACAGGTCAGATGAATGAGATGTTTTATATTTGATCATTTTTAATACTCACTGTTCTATTTGATGAGTTTAGATTGATGCAGCAATTAACCCAGGGAATAGTGGTGGGGTAAGTAGAATTTGACAGGTACACTGTTGCCACTCTGGTTTTCTATTTTGTTTGTCGCAGGTCTCTGTCTTTTTCCTTTGATTCAAATCATTTGATTCTGATGCACTTGTATAGATAGGTACAAAAGGGGCTCAAGAATCATCACAAGATCAATTGCACCACTTTATGTTGTTTTTCTTTGCCTTTTGTCACCCTATTGTTACGCCATTTATTTTGTGAAATGAAGCCTAGATAATTCTAGCGATTCGGGAATATTATGATATCTTGTGATTGATGACATTTGATTTACGAAATTTGTCTAAATTGGAGGCATTCCAGAAAACCATTGGAAGATCTTTGAATTGAAGCTGCTTTTATGTTATCAACTTAATTTTATTCAATGCTTCAACAAAATCATTGGAATGTGAATAGCGGTTGGTTGAGAATATGTAATTTGTCTACTGAATCTAATATTTCTCTCACCACATGTTTCCGCACCATGTGCAAATCAACAGCCAGTATTCAACGAACAAGGCCAAGTAGTAGGGATATCTACCTCAACCATCCTAAAAGCCTCTAACATTGGCTACATTATCCCAAGTAAGGTAGTAGACATGTTTCTTGAAATGTGTGCTGACGGGATGGAAGCTGATTTAGAAGATAGATATTGTGGATTGGGTAGCTTGGTAGTAAGAAATAAAAATGACGTGACAGTAGGTGGTGTTTTGAAACTACCAGAGGATGGGCCAAAACATGTGCCTGGAATCACAAATTTGAGCATTTTGGGTGCGCAAAATTTAGAGAGTAAAGCTCTTAGAAGGCATTTGGGATTGGAAGAGTTGGATATCTCGGGTGGGGTTAGGATTGTAGGCAGCAACAGGCCCTCCAATAATGATGAATCGAAGGCATCAGAGAGTGCAGAAACAAATGGCTCTGGTACGCTGGAATGCAATGATGTTCTACTTGGTATTAATGACACACCAATAGGATATGATGGTACGATCCAACTCTCCCCAACTCGACCAGATGAAAGAATCAACTTTCGTGTATTAGTTACTTCTGAAAAAGTAGGATCCAAAATGTCGCTGGATGTGCTTCGCAACAAAAAGAGGCAAAAGTTGGAAGTGACTTTGGATATTTCTCATTTTTTGGTGCCGCAGTATGATGATTTTGATGCATCTCCTCTCTATGCTGTCTGTGGTGGATGTGTATTTGGTGAGCTTGTGTATTCTTCGATTTATATTTGTCTCTATCTGGTGCTGATTTGTCTTACTTTTCTTCCGCCATTGGCAGCACCCCTGACACTACCACTTGTTAATGAGAAGAAAAACTCCAACAAAGCATTAGCCTTTAGCAACTATTACAAAAAACTGAGATGTGGACATGAACAAATTATTGTTTTGTCGAAAGTTCTCAACGATGAAGTCAATGTTGGTTACCATGGATGGACAAACATGATACTCAAATCAGTCAATGGACATATTTGCAAGAATATTCAGGACTTGGTACATGTTCTCACGATGGAGATTCGTGATGAAACACTTGAATTTCATTTTGAGAATACCGGGAATGCCAATTCAGACGGAGAGGCGGACTGGGGTAAGTTTATGAAAGACTGGCATTTAGCATTTGTGATTCTACCTTTCAATATATTGATACTCACATTAATTCAGTCATTTGCATGAGCATGCAAGAAGTGAATCAGTCAGAAACTCGCATCCTATCACGACACCTTATTGCGAACTGGTGTAGTACTGATGCCATCTCTCGGGAATTGTACTCTGCAGTTGAGAAGTTGGATGTTCCAGATGTTGAGAAGAGTGCATCCTGGAGCACTTTGGGAGGGTTGAGAAATATCATTTGCGGTGACAAATAGGGTTTCCACTGTCCCCATGAGCTGTCCCTTGTCGGCCGGAGGCTACGAAGCCATTTGGCTGACTAAGATCATAGTTACTTAGAATTTGCTACAATAGAGTGTTCCGGCACAACAAAATAAAATAGTTCAATTAGTGGAAATGGCTTGTTGGGAGAGGATCAAGTGGCTGTTGGCATAACATTTCTTCGTGCCATTTCAGTAGCCTGCACAGATGACATTTTTTGTTCGGAACATTCCATACTTTGTTCATGCTATTGATTTGCAATCAAATTTTGAACATGTGTTGACTCATAAATATGTAGCACCAAATATATGGTCTTATAATAGAATACCATTTAGAAGTCCAGTCAATCACTTCTCCCCCATGAAAAATCCTGTTGAACAGATGCTCTTCGTTCTTAAAGATGCTTCCCATCAGATTAATCTGCCTCTTTCATGTGATATATAATTGCTAGCATAAAACCACAACTCAGAGCTTGAACATGTCCTTGAAATCTCTAGTAACAATAGCTTCGACATTGTTAGCAAAAATCATCATATCTTCTGTCAGCTGATCTTAATCAATTTGATAGCGAGGAGCCACTAGAGTTTCTCGTTGTTTTGTGATCACTGCCGAAGTATCACATTTTGATTGAGCATTTTTGCCAAATTAAGCTGCTGTTAATCTGATGAGACATCTTAACCTGTGTTTTATCTGCTGTATTTTGCAACTAAATTATTTTACTCTTGCCGAACCAAGCTAAAAACAACCTGTCTGTTTCAATTGAATGGATAGATTGGAATTGAAATCAGAAATTGATTCAGACCGTCGTTGGGGGTGTGGTTCGGTCAATGACATCTGTTTTGATAAATTTGTAAACATTCTCATTCACAAATCTTACCTTTGCGCAAAAACATTGAAAACATCAGGATTCCAGCATTGCTGAAAAATCCAATACGACTAATTTGGGGAGGCTTGTTGAGATATTCTAATATGAATGCTGAAGACCATTTTTTGGACAACACCATTTGAAACCATGCTTTTCACGCTTGTTTCTTGAATTATTCCATAATCTGGAAGCTCACGAGGAGGAAGCTCTAGTAGGAGACAATGTTGTAGTCAAGAAAAGACACAAGCAATGCGGAAAAGGTGGCGTCATTGAAAGAGTGTCTAGGTGCTATGTGTTTTTTACTGACATCAAAACGAAACAAACTGTGAAGATAAAGCCTTCATTCTTGCAGATTGCCCCAATTAAAGAAGAAGACCCTGACTTAGAGACGATCGAGGATGAGGTGGAACAGTCAGATTCTCAACTAACAAAGCACAAAGTCTCCACTCTCTACATTGCTTGTGATTTGCGTAGTAACTTGATTGTACAGACTGCTTGCGACATCATCAGTGTTAGTGGAAGCTGCTGCTTCCTGCTGAAGTTCCATCTCATAATACACCCCGGTTGCCTCTAAAGAACGTAGCTGCCTTGCCCCGGGCCACGAAATTGAAGTTACTACAATGCTCACGAGAGTTTGACCTTCAATCAAGAATGAGACAACTGTTTGCTGGAGAGTATTCTCTAGAACGGTCTTGATCGCATCATATTCTTCTTGGCTTGTTGGCGGGACAAAGTTTTCGAGGGCAAGAGAAGCAGGAATGGTGATGCTAACAACTGGAGTGGGAGTAGGCGCAGTAGTCGGAGCAAACGGATCGTTACACCTGATGCCAGTCTTGACCCAAGCAGTCTCCCAGGCAGTACCTTTGCCAGGTTGATAAGCAGCCAGTTTACACCAAAGACTATTAGGCCAGTCTGATGAATATTAGAGCAAACAGTCGTGATTAGTTGGGGACTCGGTTGAGTAAACAATACACGAGCAATTGTACAGTCTCACCTTGGCATTCGTATACGTCAAGGCCGACCCTCACTAGACTGCCTTCTTTATAGCTCGATAGTTTGCTTTCCGACCAGCCGTAGACAGTGACGGAATTTGCTTCATTGGTGTATCTACATTTGTGTTCGGGGTATTGAACCGGTGAATTGCTTGGCGCTAACATCCCAGAA
Organism: Cyclotella baltica; assembly: GCA_036939635.1. NCBI lineage: Eukaryota > Bacillariophyta > Thalassiosirophyceae > Thalassiosirales > Thalassiosiraceae > Cyclotella > Cyclotella baltica. The sequence continues at coordinate 11,894 of JALLAY010000599.1, forward strand.
CACCATCCTTTCCGAACCCAACCCATGCTCCAGTTGTTAGAATTAACTGGTGCAAACAGTATGCCAGCATTGCAATAGACGTAGTGGGGCCAATCATGTTTACATTCTGACCACGACAACGAGGATAGTAAGCAACAATTAAAATAGAATAATTGTATCAAGAGGATGATATTTCACTTACCGTACACCACGGCATTATCAGGGGTGTCAGAAGAAACAACAGAGACTTGGTCACCTGTAAATATAGATAGTTGTGAGTGACGCCCACGAAAACACGATAGCTGTCAGATAAATAAGTCCTCACCGGGCTCATAGATGATAGACGCGTCGTACTCCCTGGGACAACCAGATCCGATTTCAGTCAGCTCCTGGAAGTTTGGGCTCATTGTAGGGCTCATTGTGCCATGACAATATGCAACAAGGGTCCAACCCAACTTCTTATCACCGGGTGCGAACACAGAACAAAAGCGGGACTTATGCACATCTTGTGAGCATTTGTAAACAGCGGAGTTCGAGTCATCAATCGGGACAGAGACCTTGTCATTTGCTCGGTAGGACTGTGCAGTATTGTACGTCTCAGGGCATCCATTGTGATCAATTAGAGAGACAAACACAGGAGAGGTGGTTGGAGAGATGGTACCTATTTATCAAAAAGAGCACAAGATGTGCGTCAGGCTTCCCAAGAGCTCTACTTATACTCAATCAACGAAATAAACTCACCATCACAATGACCTAAAAGTTCCCAAGCCAAATCCGAATGGATACTGCCCGGCAAATAGTTCTCTAACTGGCAAAACGTTGAGGAGGGCCAGGGCTTGCAAACGTAGACAAGTTCGCCAACAGTAACTGTATCTCCTTCTCCGTACATTTCTCCCCCAATATATTGTTCAGGACATCCTCCCACCTCCTCTAAAGTCTCATAGTTTGGAGCGCTGGTAGGGGGCATAGTGCCTAATGATTGAAAACGGGTTCAGCAACATGATGCGATAAGAAGAGATGTCATATCAATCAACACTTTAAGCTCACCTTCGCAGTTCTCGTAAAGCTGTTTCCACACAAACTTCCAGTGCCCCGAATCTTGACCAGGCTTAAAGCTAGGATTTCCGCAAAATGTGTTCAGAAACACAACCGATGTGCACTTGTACACAACCCCTCCTACCTCAGCCAGCTCACCCATCTCATATGAACCTTCCGCCCATGCGTCAGGACATCCGCCTCCTTCCTCACCAATCTCCAATGCTGGAACTGTGGGGTCACACTCGCCTACATCAGACCACGCAGTAAAATGATGAATATCATCTGACGGATCAATAACAGGGCAGAGCGAAAGAGAGGATTCTGAACCAGAGGAACACTTAAAGTTTTTCGTAATGGTGGTAATATCATCAGTGATGGGATCCTTGGTGGCCCTGACGGCGGATACTTGGGAGTCGAGTGAATACTGTCCTCCATGCGTCCATGCCGGATGGCAACCAGGAAGTAGACCCCAAACGGGAGTAGCAGCAGCAACAGCAGCAAGCACGGCTGTGATCTTCATAATCGGATGGTTGTTAAAACTAAATATTTGTCAGGAATTGTAAGAGAGAAGGGTCGGATAATCTCAATACGTTCTCTCTCAAGTCGAAGCTCACCGTTTTCGCGACGAGGGCACAACAATAAAATAATGGGAAAAGCTTTTTATGCTTCATCAACAATCGAAATCATCGATCGAACGTCCGTCTCTCAACAACTTCATCGCGCTAGCTGCGGAGTGTGTGTGTGTAACTTGGCCTCCGGCTACTCCGTCTTTGCCGACACGTGATCTTTCAAGATCTCGACCTTAACCCTATTCAGGGGCCGTACAGACGGGGGTTTATGGAGAAAAGACGGAGGTTGGACGGGGCTTGGTGTTATCTGTTATTGGGTGAGGGCTGTTGTATTGCTTGCTATTTATTGGTGGAGGGCACACTGAAACAGGCTTTTACGGGGGCTCATTGACCCGAAAAAGGAGCATTGATTATGAGAAGCAATAACGTCATCTCTTAATTAACACGTATGAAGAGGAATT
>JALLAY010000600.1:0-13920 GCA_036939635.1 Cyclotella baltica
TGAAGCAGGACACATGGCTTTGAATTTTTGATGCATTTTGTGGGACCTTGATGTACCTCAGGAGGCAGCAACAATTTTGTTCAAGGACAACGATGGTGCCACAACAATGGTCAATGCAGAAAAACCCACCCCTTGCTCTCACCACATTGACATCAAGTTCTACGCCATTCAGGAGTGAGTAGAACTTGATCTTCAGGTACTGGAATGCATTGATACTTCCCCAACTTCACCAACCCTATTTACAAGACACTCACCCGTATTTTGATCTACTGTCACATTGACTACAACATGGGACGGGTACCACCAATATACTCACCAAAATACAAACCAGTGGCCGGTAAGTATCTTGTTTCGGACCAGACTCCAGTTTTAATCCAACCGCTTTCTGTTCCAGTAGCTAAGTGCTTGGGACCTTGGGATATTATCTTACAGTCAATGTATTTGACTGATTTTCCATTCCAATGGTGATGAACATTGAAATGTGGGGGAGGGGTTTACAGGTACATATGACTCATATACTTTAGAGGGACATAAAGTTTTATTTTTATTTACATCTATAGACAGAGCTAATCCCATATTAGATCTTCCACAATATTGGAAATCACTTTTGCTAAATTGAATAGCTCAATGGGATTCAGTACTCTGTCGGATAGCAGATTACTGTAGGGGGATGACAGCATTATAAGCCGGGTGGCCATACATGCAGATCCAAAGCCATTTACAATAGACCACATCTCAGGGTAAATGGTGAGGTGTCATATCTTGCAAGATTATGCTGACACTGGCAATGTAATGGCTGGACATCAACTCCTAGATGTAGTTAATGTATGGAGACTATGTGCTAAGCTTGCCAAGTGGCAATTAGAGAAGAATGTGATTAGCTCACTCTACTTCAAATCCACCTGGCATAGTTGTCTGCTTGCATAAGCATAAACTAAAGCCATCATTCTATCAATACACTGTGCCATAAATGTTTGACTCTCCATTTTAAAGAGCTTGGATTTTCTAAATCATGCCCAGTAATTGAACACATCACAATCACACCTCTTCACACTACTGCAAAGGCAAAGAAGCCGGAGCTCGCACCACATCACCCTCAGCCATCCCAGGCAAATTACTAATCACTTTAGCAATACCTTTTGCAAATCTTCTCTGTTCCGAGGCGCTACATGGAAAACTCCCAGATTCTCTAGGGCATATCCGTGCCTCCACCAAAACATCTTGCTGATCTCCCCCATCAGTACCCAACCATACATCCTGGCGGTTTTTAAGTAATGAATTCTCCTTGTACATTTTGAATATAAATGGAAATCTTATTGTAGAAATTGGTATTTTAGCACCAGCCAGGAGTATTGGCTGTCCCTCTACAGGAATAGCAGTTAATACTAATAAATCATCATTATATTCCTGTGGAAAAGCAGATGATATGGTTTCTTGTTCTATAAAGTACACTAATCCTTGCAGTAGGGGGCGCCTGCCTTGTGATGCAGGTGAGTAGTTTTTAGGAAGGGCTATTTGTGGTTTGGATTCAGTGGGTGGTTTGAGACCAAGAGATTTAATTTCTTCTTCGGTAAGGTCAGAATCATCTGCTATCAGGAGAGAAGAAGAACAACGAATGAATTGTTTGTTGATAGAGATGGAGTTGGTAGAAAGAGTTGAAATGGTGGGAGTGTTTGCTGTTGCATGGCATGGTGGAGGTGAGCTCATGGCGAGGCCAAGTATCATCAAAGATGCCACCATCGATGATATGAATCTGTTCCATTGGTTAGATGGAAGCCAATTCATTTCATCGTAACAACCAGTTGTACGTGTCTGCTCAATAAATAATTGACTATCATCGAAGGGTGAAACGGCAGGTCTCGTCTTGATGCCTCTCGTGTGCTCCATGCTAAATGTAAAAGCATCAGTCGACTGACAGTGATGGACGGCTGTCTCGTAGAACGTAGTCAGTAACGCCAAACGAATGGGAAGAGACTTCATGGTCGCCTGTAGGTATGTTGGGTTATGATGGGAATGATGGGTGATGGGCTGATGGCTAATCTTGGCCGATGCGATGATCCGATGCATGATGGCTTGCGGGCTCTAACTTTTAGTCGGCGATAAACCACCGGCGTAAATATCACGTACATTTAATTTGCCTACCGAATAAACACGCTTACTAAAATAATGGGTCTAGTTTATGATAGGAGGAGGCAGGTATCAGGTGTACATGGAAGGCAAAAAATCGAACTGGCTTGGATCGGCTACTTATCTTTGGGTGGATGTGAGAGTGGTTGGGTTATTAACCGATGCGGCATGGCGCGGGAGTAGTCGGATGACAATCTCTCGCCTCAGAAGCTACATGTCTCTCTCGGAAGCGCGGTATTGAATCATGGTATGTACCATCGTGGCCCAAAGTTGGTGAGTCTCTTGGTCACATCTTGGGCTATGTCTTGGTTGTTTGTTCCTGATCGTGGGATGTATCGAAGTTTCAATGATTTCAGCGACACGCTTTCATCGAATCATAACCTTTTTCAACAATCAATCACCAGCAGCAACTAAAACTAAATTACCACACAGCAACAGAATTGAAAAATGAAGTACATCGGCAGTTTGACAACTCTTTTAACTTTGTTTCTCACTGGAGGCCAATGCACCGCGAATGCCAGTGTTAAGAACCGAGGTCATCATTTGAGAGTGTCTGATCCGATGGAATCTCTAAATAGAACCCACACAGAAGGCAGAAATGCTTTCCAAGATCAACGTTTTGCTGAAAGCCTTGACTCAAATTATCAAAAGTTAGTTTTCTTGTCATCAAGAAGTTTTAAAGGAGGTTCATTTTCTGGTAGCATTGAAAATGCTGATATAGAATGTCAGGAAATGGCCAATGCCGAGAGCCTACCTGGGACTTACAAGGCTTGGCTATCTGTTTCATCCACAGGAGTGTCACCTATAACTCGATTTACCCATTCAGAATATGGGTACTATCTTGTAGACCAGACAACAATGGTTGCCAATGACTGGACTGATCTCATAGATGGCAAACTATTCCACGCAATCAATAAAAATGAAAAGGGGGAAGATGTGTCAAACAACAATGTGTGGACAGGAACAAACAGTGACGGCACTCCTTTTGGACAAGACTGTGACGGATGGGGAAAGAATGGTGCTGCTTGGGGAAGTGGTGGTGATTTTGCATCAGTAGGTAGCACGTGGACCAAAGCATGGTATGGCACTTGCAACTCGTTACACCACATTTACTGCTTTCAACAGTAATGGATAAGTATTCTTAACAAATACTCTTCTTAAACATTCCGGGAAAGATGTTATTTAAACACATCTCAGTGGAGTCCATGCAAATGTACCAGCCACACAGACCGTGAGAATAGAGGAGATAGGACATGGTGTAGCTGGGGCTCTTGATGCAATAATTAGCTATGTGTTTTTCATGACCATTTCCAACTTTTACCTTTTCTGGTTTTGTAACCCTCTCTGCATCTTCTAATAATTTCATATGGATGAAAATAACATCATAAGGTAACATTTTTTATGCAAAAAAATCTGTGGAGAGATTAGAAAGTACATTCAAATAATGATGAAATGTACCTTTATAGTACCTACCATCATTACCATAGAAAACGTAGCAGAGATGTTTTCAATTTACAGAGCACGTACATTTTCAGCCTTCCTGGGAACCATGCATACATTTTCATAATTGGTACATTTTTCTAAGGTCACGGGGATGTTTTCAAGGTTTACTAACAAGCTACAAGTTATGTCATATCATTTTTCCAACAGTACATTGGGGCGCAAGTTGAGTTCTGATGGCTGCTCCCATAACGGGAGATGCATTGAGGAATAGAAACTCATGATAGACACAGTGACCGGAGTCAAGACAATTGATGGACTTAAACAAACATTAACCTAAAACACTATACAGCCTACCAGGCGAAATGAAACCACTTGACCTGATAATCACGAGACACCTTTCTCGTGTAAGTAAGCAGCCCGCAATACACCAAATTGGGGGGTGTCCTGACCAAACTCCAGCTCCCATTGTTGCGGCAATGGGTGAAGGTTGAGATAGCTTATACCAAAGTACACAGGAAGAGCAGACCCCCTTGTTCAAACGGTGCACAGAACCTAAGTGGGATGGTCAGGGCGAAGAGGGCAAACAAGACCAGAGCCTCACTCAGTTTGTAGGTTATTCTGCGCCCGCAATTCCAAGGGAATACCGTACCAATCCCGTTTAGGCAGACCCAACTTGAACAGTTAATCCAAGAATCCCCCCCCAACTGATAAACTCAAGTTCACTTGGAGATACTGACGTGCCCTAGTATCTTACACTCTGCTGCTCTTCATATCCTGACAGCTCTTGGCCTCAGCTGTCCCCTTTAAGGAGCGTAAGAACACTTCCACGTAATCGGAGCCAAAGCCCGGGCATCTGCGTAGTGATCGACCATAGCCTGACGTGGTCGCTTGCCCTTGGACCTTTCTACGACGTTCCACCTATTCATAACTTCCAAATCATCCTTCTTGATTCCAGCTCGCTTAGCTCTAGATTCTGCTGATTTGCGATAAGTTCTACTAGTTCCATATCGAGTCAAATCTTCGTCCTCACCAAAGAGATCCGGTTTAGACACCTGAATTTCACGTAAATATTCACGAACCAAAGCGTTGTACTCAGATGTGTCTGGTGGTTTCCCTTCAGAGTCGAAAAACGCGTAACCTGAAGTTTGACCATCTTGCTCACACACCTCCACCAGTTTCTCAATCCACCAACGAGTTTCCAGACCTGAGATTGACCTATTGGCCAGGACAATTGAGTGATAGCGTTCACCTGTCTCGCCTTTGAATTTTCCCATTAGACACAAAGTAACTTCCGGGAGATTGGCACACTCTTCTTCCGTAAGAACCGCACGTTTCAACACATTGTTTGGGATCACACCAGAGCGCCCTCTAGCCAAGAACTTCCTTGTGGCAGCCAGGTCCGTGTAAAAACCCTCATGACCACGCATTGAACCTGCGGTCAAGATAGCGATGAGAGCTCCCAGCTTGTAAAGCATTGTAGCTTGGTTTCCACTTTTCCGCTCAGCGTCTCGTTTTATGAGACGAAGTTGTTCTAGAATAACGGCGATAGGAAGGTATAATTGTTTCTTGGTGTCAAAACCCATCCTATCTTCAGCCCCCGTCAAAAAGTCACTAAACCATTCCGACTGAGTAGGACATTTTGTAATTCTAACCCTGGTACGATTTGCGGTGAATGTAGATCCTTCTGAGACTCCGTCAGGGGATGATTGCCATGTCTTTGTGTAGGTAGACCTGACATCCCTCATTGTGTCAAACTGAATGTATGGACCTATCCTCCCTTTGCTGTAGAGAGACTTCATCAGCATATCCACTGCCACACTCATGCCAACCGTGTCCTCCAATGGTAACGGTCCGCGTGGCTCCCACCTTGGTGTTTTGTTTATCCTGGCACAATTCCGTACAGCATCACGTATCTCACCTACGTGACCGTTGATGGTACCCTGAGCTTTTCCAGCCATGGCATCCAGTGAGGCTCGTCTCAAACACTTGACGTACAAAGCATCTTGGGACGAACTGGCGTTTGGTATCCTGCCTTCCAGATTCAACATCCAGCAACGTTCACATTGAAAAGGACTTGTAACGTGAACTCCTGGTTTCCCTTTATTCAATCTGGTCTCTCGCTGATCCTGTCTGACCCACTCGTTACCGTCAGCATCATGCAGAACTGCCATCGGAAACAGTCCCGTCCCTAGGCATGTGTAACACTCCGCATGCCACGCTTGGCGGCACGGCGGCAAGCCTCCGCGGGAGCTTGAGAAGTTTGCGCAGAATATTCCTTGCAAGGAAGTCACGTTCTTTGCACACTTCACACAAGGACTTTGCCAATTCCACCATGAGAGGTGCTCTCTTGAGACACCAGGGCCTGTGAGAAGAAAAAGGGAGGACAACACCCACCCAAAGCGGTTCAAACATGTCAGATGGCCAAAACGAAGCCCCTGGGGGTACAACAAAATGCAAATCAGACACTTTGTGAAACAATCTTCGCCATCTAGGAGCCATCAACCGCGGGACAACAATAACATGAAACGTGTCAGTCCGCTTGTGTCTGGCCTTCAACAGTTCTTCCAACATCGCATCAGCCACAGCCGGAGGTGGAGCCCACAAATGCAGTTGATTCGCTGCTTCATGTTGAGGGATCCAAACTCCATGAGCATCTGGTCCACCACCACAAATGCCATGACCCTCAACAAACCACTGTTCTGGAGTCAACGGCTCAAGGTCTGCTTTCATTGTCCATGAACGGATCCAGTCTAGGAGTGGAGAAAAACGAGTTATGGCAGACTTGTCTAGATCGATGAAGGACAACATGTCTTTGCCAGCCATTACGCCTTCCATAAGAATCCCACGAGAGCAACCGTCAGTCCCCTGAGCAATCATTCGTTTACCCGAGACATGGATCATATGGAGAATAATTTGATACTTGAGAGCAAGCAAATGTAACCGCAGGATAAGCTGGTGTAGCTTGGGAGATGACGAACTCCCCTTGTAAAACGCACTCTCTGCTGTTGAGTTGTCGGTGCACAAGAAAAGCTCGGTATCTTTGAGATTGCCTGCCTCTGCCTCGGCTTCAGTATCTTCTACCAGATTAGTCAGCTCTCGGTAGTTTGAGCTCTCAGACTCCTCGTCAGGCCCCCACACACCAACTCTATACGAAATTGGAGTATCTGGACCCAATGCGCCGGCCGGATGGTGTATTGTCCGGTAGCCTTGGAACGTAGTACCCCTTCCCTTTCCAGATGCATCACCAAAACCATAAAATACCTGTACAACCTTTTTTGGGCGAACCAATCGCAACGGAGGGACGCTTGAACTTGTGAGCTTCATCAAAGCCTCCAAGTCATCTCGTAAACGAGGAGCAGGTGGTGTTAATCCAGAGGGAGGTGCGTGAACCGTCATGGGGATTGATTTGCGAGTGACGTGCTCTAAAGCTGCATCATCCTCATCATTCACATCAACTACATCTCTCTTGGAACCACTTGCATCCCTGCGCTCAGTCATAGGAAGTTTCCACCCCTGCTCATCCCGATTGCCCCGCCACATTTCTGCCGTCAGGTGAAACCCTTTGATGTATGGGATCATCGCGGGGTAAGCCCTGGTGACGTAAACCAAAAAACCTCTGTCTGAGATCAACTCCTTGTGATCCAATTCCGTGGCTCCCGACTTAACTATCTCGAGCCACTTCTTCACTATCTCCTTCAATTTCACCCACTTTTCCTCCGAGGTAAGCACAAACACTCCCACGCCTGGGATAGAGTGTACCACCGACCCAGCCCACGCCCTGGGCTGCTGCAAAGCCAAACCTACCTTCCGCGCGGCATCCTGTATGCCAAGATAAGCTTGGATTTGCGCTAGACGACGGCTTGCCTGCCACACAAGCTCTCTAGTTGCTCCAGCCAACCTTTCGTCGTCTACAAAGGTTAGCAAAATACAAGCGATCAAACCATCAAGGCGAACCTTAGAGATCCAAGAGATCGTGGGATCATAATCTATGGTGCCAGGAAGATTTAACCGCACATGGTCCCACTGGAAAGGATTCTCAATATCATGCCTGTCACCCAACACTACTTCTTCCGCAACTAACGCCATCTTTATAGAATTGTAGGGTGACGACTTGAATCCCATCGCGTTTCTGACCCAGTAGTACCATCTCTGCTTTGAAATTTTACCCTCCTCATCCAAAATAGGGCCAATATCTACTCCTGCAAACGGCCACACTGACTCGTGCAGTTGGAAGTTCAAAAACATATCCCCAATGTCTCGGTCTGCCATCCAAGAGTCTGCGTCTAAAGCTCGCACCAAAGAATCAATGGTAGGTAGCCAAAAGGAGGGAGCCCACACAGCCTCATTCAATCCACTAGCAGTACCATCATACACAATTCTGATGTCATCTAAGCCCTTAGGAACAGCAAAATACTTGATCAAGGATTTCAGCTTCAAACCAGTAGATACCCTAGCCATGTATCTTCTTCTAATCACTTTCTCAACCTTGGGTTTAACTTTATCTCGAATCTCCGGGTCATTAAACTCAGGTTGGGGTTTCATTACAGCTGGCCCCGGCTTCTCGAAAAACACGGGCACTCCATCACGAGCCATTCGCTGGTACCGCAGAGGAAAACGGAAGTGGTAGATCTTGGACCCACAATCGTATTCAAACCATGAAGCATGCGTAGCGTGCCACAGCATGTTCCTCATCGCCTCCAGCTCACGTCCAACTCTCGTCAATTTGCCAGAGGGTGTATGCTTCATCATTAATGGCCACGCCACTCCAAACTTATCCTTCAGTCTTTGGATGCAGTCCATTCGAAGACTCCTCCAGAATAGCCTCAAACCGAACTCTCGCAATCCAGTGAGTGCGCGGCGACGCCGATCTGAGGCATCATTCCCTAGAATTCGCATATCCCACAGATGAACTGGAACTTCTGCATCGTCCGCTTTAACAGCCTTTTGACCAATGGTAGCTTTTGTGATGGATTCCAAAGTCTCTTTTGGAGCCACAGAAGCAAAGTCACCATGGTTTTTCCTGCTGGGTGACGTTGTAATCGTAGCCAAGGATGCTTCAGATTCCGATGCTATGCTTGATGATGAAGTTGTACGTATTGAGGTTTGGTCAAAAGAGATTGAGGAGCCCTCCGAGACTGTTAAAGAAGCAGTCTCTTCGGTTGAATCTAAAGCACATGTGGACTCGTCATCTAGATCTTCCCAGTCGAACAAACCATCTGACAGCTTCGGTTTATCTTTCGGACAGCGACGTCGAGGCATGAGACTGTCATCATCTGACTCATAGTCCCAATTACCTGAACCCCCTGAGGAATCTGGAATGATGATACAGTTTTGTTCAATCGATCCGATGGATTCGAAGTCAAAAGTTTTGGAAGGCCCAGCCAAGCTGAAATCATAACTGTCCGCTGTTGAAATGGACGAGTCCTCGTTTCCACTAATCACACTCTCATCCTCTGGAACTTCACTGGAATTTCCTGGGGATCCACTCTCATCCTCTGGAACTTCACTGGAATTTTCTGGGGATCCGACTGTAGGAGGAATCGCAATCATACCTGAATCTGAACCCCCCCTTGATACACTCCATAAATTCCGGAACAACGAAGTTAATATTGCTGGTGAAATAGCATTCTCAAAGGGCAAAGGTCCTGGGTGAGACCATGGAATGCTGGTCAAATACTTGTCACACCGCAGAGGGAGATCATAAAGGCGAAACAACTCAAGCTGGGTGAGCTTCCGACTGACAAACAAACCTGGCTTGAAGACCGAGCGACCGTAAATGGGGCTTGAGGGGTTAAACACATTCAAGAGACCTTCATACCGTAGATGATCGTTGTATGAAAACACCTGAGGGGTAATGTGAGATAAATCTGGCAAGGATTCATTACAACTATCTAGACGAACCCGAGCAGCCACATCCCAAAAGTGAGCGATGGATCGCGCTACATTATCCGGATGAACGTAAGACCGAGTGTCAGCCAAAACTCCCGAACTGAAAGCTATCAAATGGGAAGCATTTGTGGCTCCACCATACCGACGATGAGGACACACTATCGAACCCATGTTCCAACTCCGACACTGACGCGCCACTGAACCCAGACGCCGAGACCAGACACGAAACGAAACACCACGAAACTTCTGCTCAAACACCCAAAGAACAAACACATGACGTTGCAAAACAGACCGCAAACGAGAAAAGAAATCAAGGGAACCCGAAACCAACACGACCGCCGACGGAGAAATATAGGCTTTGTGGACAGACTCCACCGGATGGACTGGACAATAGGACATATCTGCTAGGGGCTGCAGGAACCGAGGATTGACAAAGGCCATTTCGACAGAAATGCCAAGAGATGCACACACAACAAGACTCGAAGACCAGTGCTGAGAGATGATAACAACCGGCCCAGGCAACGAGAGAGGGGTTAGAACACCACTAATGGAACTTGGTAATTCTGAACCAGACACCCCTCCCTCGCGAGGTAATCATCCTTGGCGACCACTCACATAAGCAGTGAACTTTAGATCAGAGTGCTTGGAGAAAACCTTTTTGATGTTATCAGTATGGTTGTCAATGCGACTGTTCAGTTGGCGCTTGGCAGTGTTGAGCTCGGACTGCAACTTGGTGATCGTTCCCCTCATCTCTTCAATGGTGTTTTGTAGGCCGGAGGAGAAATTACTACCAGTTGCATTAGCAAGAAATCGAACAAAGGCACTGCTGATCAACACATGCGACTTGAACGAAGGGTCAGCAAACTCTTCCATCACTTTATGAGCTTCCATAGTGACATAAAAACAACGAGCGCAGAATAGATACTTGTCGCGCTCCACCGAGAACTCTTGCATGAGCATCCTCACCTCCCAAAGTGCTTGGAAGATGATGGTGAGTTCGTCCGATACCAACGTCAGGGTGTCCTGCATAGGTATGCCATACTGAGACACAGTCTGGATTTCCGAAGTAATGTGTGGGATGAGCTTGTTCCACCAAGAAATAACAGCCATCAAAAGTGCTTGACACAACAAACGGGTGCGGCCAAGAGGCAAGTGCTGAACAATGTATGAGCTGGCCGACTTGTTGATATCCAAGAGCGCCTTCTCCAACTCCTCTCGGCCCCCCTTGAAACCGTGTTGGCCCTCCCAAGCCACCTTGTTCTCCAGCATCGGAAAGCGCTGACCCTCAACAATCAAAGTTTTACAAGCATTGAGGAAGTAAGGAGGTTGTTTCTCTCTAAACGAAGTCACATAACGTAGAGTAACGGCATCGGTGATGTTGCACTGGCGCATGGTCTTCACCTCGTTAGACATCTTGGAATCATCCGCCTTCCCTGACAAGAACTGAGAAAAACATGACACTGCGTCAAGTGGGCAAGCCAAGATGTCGGGGTCTACTCCCTCCTCCTTAAGCAATGTAACAATATCATCCACAGAGTCGAAGGAAAACTCTCCAACCTTGACGCCCTTGGTGAAAGAAGCATTTCTAAGTTCTGACAGCTCGGACTGCAGTTGAGAGACTGTTTGAGTCAATGCAAACAATTCAGTTGGTTGGGTGTTGGAAGCCGGAGTAGTTGGCAAGTCCTGAGACCTTGAGTCGCCACGCAACCAATCTCGCAGCTCCTGCTCGGAATCAAATACCGCTGTAACCCAAAAGCCTTGAGAAGTGAGTCGATCGTGGTCCTTTAGTGTGTGACCCACCGTCTTAGCTTCTGAGGACGAATGAGAGTAACCTGCAAGGTACGGCTCGTTCTGATCTCCCTGCTCTGCAAAAGACAAGCCCCTATTCCCAGCACGAAGCTGCACTGAATCCCTGACAGCAATGATCTCCTCCATGGCTCGATCAAAAGAACGGCGTATAGCCGCAACTAACTTGGTGGAGGTAGCACCCAACTGCTCATCTACACTCTTGATATCCGCTTCAATGACAGCTACATTGGCCGCAACAGCAGCAACCTCATCCTCCACCCTTCTGACACGGGAGAGACCTCCATCTACATCCGAAATCAAAGTAGTTACAGCATCGGCAAAAGAACGATGGCCTCCCACAAATTCACCAGGATCATTTGCTCCAAACAAATCAGCTAACATACTTTCTTGGCCCGCAGTCAATGAACCCAGCTCCTTGGATATCAAGTCAATAGCATCTTTCAGCTTTCCGTCCAACTCAGACAAACCCTCTGGAACAGCTTTTAGCAAAGAATCCACAGAAGCGATAATGGCCTTGATGTTACCCTCACCACCATCAGAAACTTCCTCAGCCGCATCCTCCACTTCTTCAGAACTAGTGAACAGCGGCATCAGTGATTTGATAGCGTCAAGGCCGGAAGACGAAAGAACTCGTAGAGCGCGGGTACTAGTCATTGACTTTATGGCACTGGCAATAGGAGGGTCCTCTTCACCCTTTTCATCATCCTCTGAATCAAACATGAATCCATCAAAATCAGTCTTCTTGCTCTCAGCATTTGGCTCCTTGGGGGCACCTGATGAAGGAGTCCCATAAATCTCGCGTGTACCATTGAGGGCTATGAAAGTGTCTAATTCACCAATCCACTCCTTGGAGGTCATCTTAGCGCTGGCCAAATGAAGAGCATCACAGCGTGTGAGCTCATCCATCGTCACGAACGGTTCGCACAACAACGTTTCCTCCGCCATTTTGATGTAGAGTGCATCATTCAGAGCAGCAAACTTCTCCCCCTTATGCTGGCTCTTGCCACAGTACAGTCCAAACCCCGCCACAGGGGCACAGCAAAACCTAGTCCTATTTCCATTCTGTCCACCCACAAAGGCCCGACAAATGTAATCCCTTCCATCTTGTTCAGTACGAAAAAGAGATTCCTTACTCTGGATGAAACCTCGCAACCCCCCACGAGAAGTACTCGACGAAGTAGACACCGGAGGGTGCAACGACTGAGACGGTGCCGGTGGTACACCGGCAGCAATCGGATGAGGGGCTCGACGCAACGCCGCCGCCCGCGGAGAAGGTGCCGAAGAGGACACCGAGGCCGAAGCAAATTCAGCGAGGAGATCATCCACAGCCCCCGCCGCCGAAGCAGAACTCGGTGAGGCAGTCGAAGACAGGCGAGACGAGACCATTGTGTACTGAAATGCAACGGTGAAAACGAGGTATGCAAATTGGTGAGCAAAAAAGAAACAATCGCGCCGATCCAGCGTCGTAAAGCGATCAATCAATCCGTCGTCAAGATCACACGATGCTCTTAGCCAATAATACAAAACCCCCACAACAAAAACAGAGTTGTGGGAGGAACCAATCACTTACTTGTTGTAGCTTGTTTTAATGTTGATTTGCTTTTTCGTCGCGGCCGTCAAAGCATAAATGAGCGTGGCGGTTGACGGTGCAACCGAGACCGTCACGGCAAGCGTCGTCAGAGAGATGACACGCCCATCAGCGAGTGATGTCTGAAGCTGACATTTCGTGTCAAAGAATTTGTTCTTTAATGTCTCACCGTTCACGAAAGAAAGCTTCATGCGTCCGTGGAACATCAATGACTCCCTGATGTGCGTTCTCTGACGTTCTTTGTCGGCCTCATCAATTGGTGACTCCGGTCACTGTGTCACTGAGAGTGACTCTTCCAACTCCGCCAGAGTGGCCCGAGGTGAGATCCTTTTCGGACCTAACAACCGTAATTGAAGCAATAAATGGCCATTCGTACATTCCATCCCGATCGAACGATGAAAAAGCAAACAGCAAACGTCAAACGAATTGAACCCAGCTCACCGTAAAACCATCCATGGCCGCCGCTGGTTTACCGCCGCCGGGTTACCGCCGTCACTGCCACTGATGCAACCGTGACTTATCCGCACGGTAAGTAAGAGCACGTTTAGCCTTTAGCCCTGATGGGCGCAACCGAAACCACCAACTCATCCTCCACAAACCAAGAGATGACACAAACAAGGCTGCCGATCCCCCCGATCCCCCTGTCTACATCCCGGATAAGAATGACCCAACAATCCATCACCTAACTTTTCCTTTTGGAACGATATTATCATACCACTTGGACCAACATCGTGGGGGACAACAGAATTTGCCTCGGCCGCTGGGGGGAAATGACAATCAACAACAACGAAAACAAAGCGGCAACTGCGGGCCCATATCAAAACATGATAACTGAACCGCACAAGCCAAGAACGAAAAATTACATCATCAAATTTTCTACTTTAGAATCACTCAAACACAACAATCAGTCGGGCCATGAAAGAGAGTGCATAAGTGAATCACCATTCACCATGCATTTATTACTAAGGGTGGATTGAAATCCACAAACTCAACAATTTTAGCCCCTGAATCCAGTCAAATTAAAAACGCCGGTTTTTTGAAAACGCCGGTCGCTGAGCTCGTAA
>JALLAY010000601.1:0-13947 GCA_036939635.1 Cyclotella baltica
GGAATTCAGCTAAGGCCTGGTCTGTCCTGCCAATCTGTTCTTACTGGTAGTAACACACCCTTGCAGGCCACGGTTTTGGCTGGTCCTAAGGTCCATCAATCGTTTCCAAGAATTGACTATAATCGGTCGAACCTTTTGGTGATGTGCGGAGCAGTAATAAGCACCATTGTTTCTATTCCCCGGTCTCCAGTAAATTAGAAACTGTTGTTATGGCTCTGTTTCATGGATCTTGTTCTGCTGGACTGTTCGATCCAATCCGCCAGTCTATCACAATCAAGTGTATCCTCTGATGCATTCCTCGAGTGTTGTGCTTCTTGGCTCTTAATTGCAGATGCTTGCTTCGTTTAAAAGTATTTGCTTTTTGAATTGCGTTTGTCATTGTCCATTTGCCTCCCTGGCTCTGATTTGTTTCCACGTGGATTTTGACGTCTCCTTCCACCTTTCACGATCCTCTAGGGCCTTGGAGGCCCTGTGTGAGCTGAACAAAGGGCTTAAGTAAAGAATTAACCGCAACTGCTAAACACAAAAACAGTGCAACCAGTGTGGATCAATATCAGTAGGTCGTGGTTAATTTATGAGCTGTTGATCGGCCTGATTGCCAAACGCAAAAATAAAATGTGTGAAAACAATAAATTTGGAATTTCAAATTCCGTGGAATCCCCACATCTACTTGGTCTGGCCCTTGACCATGTTCTGATTGATCTAACAAATATTATGAGGACAACTTCAATAATTTTCATGCAGAAATTTTCACCATCATAACTACATGTTTATGCATGCATACCACAACCATCCTATAATTGATAGCCTCTTCCCAAGCATCTCACCCCACTCCTCACTTTTTTAATCAGCAAAACAGTCCCTTTTACCTCATTGTTTTTCCCATGATCATAAACATGACGGGTAATTTTGAAATCTTCTTTTCATGTCATAATATATTGCTGAATCCCATGGTTGTATTTTGTTTTGAAAATCTCTCAGCTTTGATTGTTTGCATGTTACAGGTACTTAATTGTTGAAACCCAATGTATCTATGAAAAGTTTGTTCCAAATTTAAACACCTAACATGGTGTTTTTCAATTGTACAAAAGATGCTTTACTAAATGTCAATCTTATCCGGTGATTTGCCCGCTGATTTGGTCAAAAATCAAACACAATGATAAATCATTGATAATCAAGTGTAAATAAATGAATCACAATGAATTGTTATCTTTAAATAACATCTATTAAGGTTTGTTCATGCAGCTGTTTCATTAGATGTACACATCATTAGGTAGTGACAGGCTTCTTTGGCTTTGTTCCTTTGTAGCCACAGATCAGCAGCAGACTGCATTGACCTTTTCTTTTGCAGTCACAGATGGTGTCGGTACAACCTCATTACTTTTTTCTAGCCCATAGCGTGTTCTTACTTTCATATAGCCAGTTTACTGACTTGGTTAATAATCAAACATAATGACAAATTATTGATCGTCAAAGGTAAATAAATGAATCACAATGACTTGTTATCTTTAAATAACATCTATTAAAGTTGTTTCATGCAGCTTTGTTTCTTTAGATATTAGATGGAAGTTGTGAGATGTACCCAGCCGTACTCGGCAACAGACTGCTTTGGCTTTGTTCCTCTGCCGCCACAGATCAGCAACACACTGCTTTGATCTTTTCTTTTGTAGTAAGAGCCAGTTTAGGTCACTCTTACTGAGGTTCCCGCCATTTCGTGGTTAGAGGTAGAACATGGATTGGTACGAGTGGAAATGTTCATAAATTACCGGTTTTAAGATCTGTTTTGCTCCGTTTAATGACCAGTCCAAATTTTATATACTCCAACTCAGCAAATCCTCTTTTAGAGTGGTTTAGGTGCACATCAGCTGCAGTCCCTGCACACTTTTTGGTGTGTAGCAGCTATGTTACTACAAGTTCTTACTTTCTTTATAATTGTTTTGACCTTTGCCATGACTGTTTTAACCTTGGCTACCAGAGCATGCAAACCATGGTCAACTGAGCTCAAGCACAACAGGACCTCATTACTGCTCCCTTTAGCTTTAGATGTACTACTCGTAGGCGTGTAGCAGCAGCCACTCCTGCTACTTCCTTCTTTTCTATAACTGCTTTACCTCGACTGTCGCAGCATGTCAACAGTGGTTCAAACTGATACACAGCATGTTACATACACAGGCTAGCCAGTCTCAACAAACAAAACCTTGCCAACTAAAGTACAACAAATCCACTTAATGAATTAAAATAATCATCCATTTTAGAATGATACAAACAAAACCTAACCATCCCCACCCAACCTAGGCGGAAAAAACTTCCTCCCACCACCATGATTCCACGTCCTCATCCACGGATAATGCAACTCTGCATTATTTCTTGTATGAACACTCATTGATGATGGGACTTCTGAACAATACCCCTCATTGAACCAATTTAATACCATATCCATTCCTTTTCCTACAGATTCACATGAAGTATAATGTTGACAATGTGATGTACAGAATCCATCTCGTTTTTCTTTATGGGTGTCAGGGTTGATGTCAATTTTTGAATTGTAGTTATTGTGCAGCATATCATTAGAATAGTCTTGGGTATAAAAGAAATTTTGTATAAATTGCTCATTTTTACGTTTGTCCGTGGTGAATTTACGTTGCATCCGGGTAAAGAAGGAGGCTACGGTGGATGTGGCTTCGGTGGCTACCGAGGGGGTTAGGATGGATGGTTCGTCATTTAATACAAACATGACGTTCTTGTTGTGTCGCGTTGAATTGGGTGGTAGTGACTCGTTTTCACCAGATAATACTCCGTTAACACTGGAGGGTGAGGCTCTCCCGTCAGTTTCTCGTCTTGCGTATAGTTCTACCGAGGAATCGTCACTGTTGTAATTTGTTTCTGTGAATGTTATTTTTGTCGAGGCTCCGGTGCTGCTTTTGATGATGTTTGATTTCCGTGTGTTTCGACTTGATGATATTCTCTCGAAAGAATTATATTTGTTGTCTTTCAATAAATTCTTCTTGTCCAAATTTTTGTTATGGGGTGAAGTCAGATGCCTCTTCTTCTTGTCACCAGAGTTCTTGTTCTTCTTGTCATACTTTTTCGCCCCAACATAATCCATAACATCCCGTAAACTCCCCAAAGCAAATGAACTAAATGTTGAAGCTATAGAACCATCCTCCGCATACGTATGTTCATCATCCTTTACTTCCTGTAATAAATCAGGATTGACACCCCGTACCTCTAAATGACCCCGAATATGATCATGCATACCCTCAAATCTTGGAATAACTGAATGTATCTCTCGTAAACTCGTCACTCTAATCTTTTTTCGGTACAAATTATTCAGATAAGGATGATGATAATTCCCCACATCCACACAGTTTCCCACGTTACACTCTATCTGCTGTACCACCAGCGTATTCGAATTGCTAACAACACTACCACTAGATAGCACGAAATCATCCTCTAAAAACTTGGAGGCGGAGCCGACAAATCGTTCCATTCCAGAATCTGCGGCTCGTTCTGCTTCTATGGCTAGTTCGGATAGTTCTGCTTGTCTTAAGGTGGAGCGGATGCGGGATGCTCGTTCTCGGAGAGATTGATCCATTATGTTGGTTGATAGAGAATTTATTATTGGGGATGATGATTGTGTGGGGGCGGAGGTTATTCGATGCAATGATGGTTTGGAGGATGGAGGGGTTGATGATGTCCGTGAGTGGTGAGGGGAGGGACGGGAGGAGAGAGAGCGGCGGTGAGAGCGAGGTGTTCTGTTACTGTTTCTGTGTCTTTGTGAGTGTTTGTTGTATTCATCGGGCATCGAAAATTTAAGATTGTTTTGAGAAGTTTCTTGTTGCCGTGGCGATGACGATTGTATTGCTGCTGTTGGTGACTGCTGCTGTTTACCCTTGGGTGACAAGGTTCGTCTACGAGCGTTGTTGTTAATTTTCATGTGTTGCTTCTCCTTTAATTGCTGCTGAGCCATTGTTGTGGTTCGACTTGGATTTGTATTCCGTCTAACAAACTTCATCCCTTCACCACTAACAGCACCATCATCATCCAAACGAACATTAACATCCAAACAAACATCCCGTCTCCCTCCCTCCTCCTTGAATAAATTCTCAAAATCCAACCGATCATCAATTTTCATTCTGCCTTTGGAGCATTCATGATCCTTCACGGTCAATTCTTCAACCTCCCGCTTGGTGCTGTTCCATCGTCGTTGTCGTATCCGATCACGACGGAGGGAGGTGGATCGAGATCGTTGGCGGGGGGAGTTGGTGGGCATTAGTTGCATGTTGATAATGTTATTCGTGGAAGACACTTTTTATTTAGGGCCATGGAGATGTGTACCGCGGTTTAATTAACAGTTCATTCAGATAATATTAACGTGATGGCGTCGGTCATTTATTGTTTTGATTTTAACGTTGTATTGAGTTGTTGTGTCAGTAGTTCGAACGGGTGGGTGTAGGTTGTAGGTTGTAGGTGCACTTACTTTGTTCATTGTTGTTTCTTGTTTCGCAGTTTCTTGTTCATGTGTTTTTGGTGGAGGTCCGTCGTGCGCGTTGTGTTTTGCTGAGGTGGAGTGGGAAAATAATATTTTTAAAGGTAAGGATGAAGTATTAATACGATTATACCTTTAATATATTTCTATTTTTAAGCGAAAAATACTACATAGTGAGTACCTACGCCCCGTAAGTATGCTTCACCTATGTATCCCACTTACCCAGCTTAGCATTTTACCATAGTGTCCTTTCCCACCACTTTAATAGAAAATAGGAATCTGACTGTCAGTAGTAGATAAAGTAGTCTCACTTTATCATCCTACTTCTTAGTGCTTTACACCACACGTAGGGCCTTGTAGGATGAGAGGTTAATGAACCCGTTAACCAACCGAAGCAATAATAAACTAACGGAGCAACAACAAAAGGAATATTTGGGACGGTAATTCGCCCCAATTCGAAGATTTAGGCAATTAGATTTGACCACCGACAACGGAGACGGTGCCATCGATCTGATTGGCTGAATTTTTTCAGTCTGGCCTGTCCTTACCGTGAGAGACTACGACTCATCACCAAGGAGGAGTAGAACCGTAAGAACGTGCCCGACACAAGAATAAATCAACTGAACCGTCAAGCCAATTTATCAACAAGTTATTGCAGAGGAAAACGTATTGGACTACTTTAAAACGATGAAGCGTACTGACGTAAACCGAGCAATCACTCGGAGCATGAACAAGGTGTTCCACACCGTCGCCGCGAACATGTCTCCAACAATCGCAGGCTTATCACCAACATTGAGGCAATTCAACCTGCTTCCACCGGCAAATACGCCTGCTAGGAGTAGGGCTGCGACTGCGGTAGGGGCCGACACTCCTCAGAGTGAGAATAACAGACCGGAGGACGAGGAAATTGAATTCATTTCGTCCACACCGCAGCGGACAACAACATCAACAGCAGAGCCATCAAATGTAAACGATGTGGAGGAGATTGCTGAGGCGATCGAATCACAACCCGAGGGAGTTATTTTGGAGAATATTTTTGCAGTGGCAGCAACGAATGTGGCAGATATTGAGGGTAGGATGAGTGAGCACTCAAATGAAATTGATTCCACCAATATCTCTGTAGACAGCAACGATTCGGAGAAGGGGATCCCGAATCTGAGGAGTACTACAGCTGCCGACATGTCATCTTCTTCGTCTTCCGACGATGAATCAGTTAATGATCATATTGGGCTGTCAGGCGGAAATGAACCCATCCAAACAACAGTTACTGAGGGAGTGCAAGATACTGCGTGAACAGGTTGAGTCTTCTGGCGGGGAGGCACTAATTCCTCCAACAACACCAGAGGGCGAGAGTGAGATGGAGAGTCCTTCGGAACATGCCGATTCAGTTGGTCACGACAACAAAGGGGCTAACGATTCAGAAGTACTGTCAGCGGTTCAGGATTCTTCGAAACAGACTATGGAGGGTTTTAAAGCCATACTCGCTGAGTTTGGGTCTTTACGAGCAGAGATGCAACAGCTGAACGAAAAAACCCGATCTGATATGAAGGAGTTGAATGGGCAAACTTGATCCGAGATGAAGCAACTGAATGAACAAACAGTCAGTCAGTTACAAAAGGAGATTGACGATACCAAGCGATTTGTCATCTCCTTCAATGCCACAGCTATGGATAATAAATTGGAGCCTATAGAAACCAAATTGAACCAGGTAACCAGTGGAATGGAGGATGTCACAGCTCGATTAGCTTCAGGATGAGAATGACAACGTATGAATTCTATTGCTGCCCTCAGAGGGAAATGTCACTGACATGTCGTGTTACATAAAATGTCCCCTATTTGGATCTGTGCCCCATGTCATGAGGACATCATGACTGGAGATAATGGATCATGAGCTGAGTCACTTGTCCCCATGCATATGACTCAATTTGTGTCCCATCCCGAGGACGTTTTGAAATGCCCCGAGACATGTCGTGACTTGACAAATTGGCGTCATTCGCGCACCAAAATATAACATGGGGACATGTGACATTTCCCCACGAGCAGCTCATAAATTCAATCACTCCGTCAGACCATTTATCATCTACTCTATCAAAAAATAGCTACAAGTCTATCGACAATGACATACAACAAAATGGATATGGTACTAACAATCTACAGTGATGCAAGTTACTGAAAAAATCTCCAAGCAGGAGGCATGGTAGGCAATCACTTCTCCTTTTTGACCAATGATCATTAAGCATGCACTGACATCAGCAGCTGAAGCTGAACTATAACTGCAATGTACAAAAATAACATTTTGATCATTCATTCAAAACAACGTATGAAAAAGATCTACAGCCATCACGATTATGTATGACCAACAGATTATATGTTCTCATCAGCCAATGAGGATAACAATTGGACATTAGTTGATAGGAATTTTGATGTTTATCTACAAGTAAGAAGATCCACTCCATAAGCAAAGAATGCACCAAACTTTGGAAACAGTTGACGGAGAAGTTTGGAGGATGGACTCTTGAGATGGCAGAACAATATGTGATGCGGAGGAATAAAATTTACTCTAACTTTGCTAGAGGAAAGCTTGAGAGCCTGAAGAAGAATGGGGGTGATAAATGCCAAAATTATCTCATGACTAGTATAATGTTTCATATAAACAGGTAGCATGTAAATTTAGTGAGCTTGCCTGTAACAACTCAACTTTACTATTTATCAAATATTCTCTGAAGACTTAGACAACTATAACTATGAGTCTATTAGCACTCATATACAATACAACAGTGATGTAAGTTACTTAAGCAAACCTTCAGTACAAAGCAGAGCACGTGGCGACTTCTTCTTTTCAATCAACACTGAAATACCACCTGGCAATGGAGTCATCATCAATACTATATACAGCATCAATCATGTCTTGTCGTTCGCCTCTGAAGCTAATTTATTTAGGCGTTGTAAATCATGACAGAAGAAATGGGTCACAACTAACCTCCAACGCCAATACAAATTCTCAACCTTGCATACATGGCTTACATGGAAGAAAAGGAGTAATGCATGAAATGAAATGGCTTGTTACAATGACAAAGACAACAAGGACTCATGAGAAAAATAATTGTGTTGAATGGGTGGAAGATTTTGCTGCCCAATATGGCACTATACATATACTGATGGGTTTCATCATAGTTACAGCCCTTATTTCAGTAATGATTACTCAATCTTGTTAGAAAAGGGGTTCATTATTAATAAGGAAGGTTCAAATGGGCTCGGTTTCCAAATTGACATTTTCATACCTTACCATATCCATTAGCAAGAACATGTATTTCCTTAAAGTTTGATATGTAATGGCAATGACAAATCCAGTCATTCGAATAATGAGAATACACGTCTGAACGAAAGAATTCAAGTTTACTAAGTGACGTGAAGCTTCTAGGTCAGATTAATTAAACAAAGTATTGTGCAAAATGAATGGTTATAATTTGACTAGTGGGTGCTTCATAATGATGGTGACAAGGGTGGTCCGTTTTACCACGGTGGAGCAAGGCGGAGACCATAGGTCAGAAGTTGAAGTGGATCCTGCTCGCCTGGAGCTGGAAAAATATCTAGGATTCAACATGTATATTATGATTGTTCTTTACAAAATTGTGCCAGGCTCAAAAAATGGCCTTTTCTAAACAGATCCAATACAGGGCAAAGATGGTGATGAAAGAAAAGAAGGTGGTTTCCTAGTTTTGTATGGATTGTGGATTTAATTCCATAGGAAATTTGTAATATTGGTGGTGTTGGCATTACTTGCATCGTCTCTTGGTTGATCCTACCTGGATGCAATAACATGCAATAACCCATAGCTAGATGGTAGGGGGTACGTAGAGAAAGGTACTTAGTTTTGCCATTCCCCCATATGCGACTTCACATCAGAAATGAAAGGTATTATTCTGAATAGGGTCTTAATTTACCTCTCTGTACTCTATCACCAATAAATGCAATCGAGGGGCAGTAAATAGGGACAAATCAATGGCTTGGCATGGAAAATGTCATCAAAAACAAATTTACTTAAGGGATTTCCAGCTGCTACGGGCACTAATTTGTTTTTTCTCTCTGAAATCACGTCTCTCTGATATCTTTTGATTCTCTTCCTACTTCCTTTTGCGCTCCTCATCATTTTCACTAAGGATAACCCTGAGCGCTGGTCAAGTTATCAGTGAGGTTCATTGAGATCACAAATGATCAATCTAGAACAATGTTCAAAAACGACCTACGTCATACAATAGATACTTATCCGTGAGGCTTGATCAAGTTATCAGTGAGAGTCATTTGGAACAGTGATGATCACCAAAGAATGTTCTACAGTTCCATATGACATCATTTTTATTTAACAATTTATCTGTGAGGCTTGATCGATATATCAGTGAGGGTCATTTTAGAACAGAAATGATCAATCATGATTCACTATGCGGCTGTGCTGATAATGTTTTTAAATGAGTGGTTGGTGTGACATTTATAACTTCTAACGGCAGAACTTCAACAACAGGATCTAAAAAATATCGATGAAACAAAAGGTATCAGGGTGCCTATCTTGCAGTACATTAAACAAAGTTGATTCATCAACATTTTTGTTAGAGAATGTGGACCTCTCTTTAGTCTTGTCTTGAATCCCTCCTTTCATCTTGTCTCCTATTTTTTGACCATGCAGATTAGAATGGCGCTTCTTTGGAGGTTGCTTTGGAGGTTGCACATCTTTTTCTTCACTCTTGGTCCCTTTACAGTAAGGTGAATTGCCTACAGCAGTGGTTATGACATAATTTCAATATGTTGAGTATAGACATCATAAAAGATGCAGGACAAAGTTAAGTACTCACTATATATCTATCAGTTTCGCATCTCTTCCTCTTCACATCTCTTGCCAGCACATTTTCTAGTAATATACTACCTTCATAAGCTCTGTTTGCTGGGTCTTCTGACAAATCTGCTAAAAATGATGAAACAGCATAGAAACGGTCTGCAACTTGTGGATCTGTATTCAGGGGATATCATAATATGACATACTCACATTCTGCATTCTTCTGGATCTTTCTCAGATCAGCCTTGGTATCATTGACATTATAGATTGTTCGGGACACTAATGCATTTGTAGATGTAGGATTCAATTCAACTGGGGGAACCGCATTGTCAGAGGACTCACTATTCATCTCCTGTGTGTTGGGTGATTGCTTCTACTTCATGTGTAGTACCCACATGCTACTTTTTCTGCAAGACTTGTCCTCGAAGTATTTGCAAAGGGACACGAGCCTTTGGAGAGAGTTTCCTTCATTGCAAGAGCTAAAATTGGTGTCGCAGTATCAATGTTGCTCAGTGTGAAACAATGTGCCTGCTAGAACATGCATACGATGAGAAAATGTTGGAACTATGCTTTTAAATCATTCCAGTCGTCATTGATGATAACACTCACTGGAGGAAGTGGTCTTTGGTCTTTCTGTGAAATATACTCAGCTAACGTCATAGGGAGTATTTG
Source organism: Cyclotella baltica (assembly GCA_036939635.1). Lineage (NCBI taxonomy): Eukaryota > Bacillariophyta > Thalassiosirophyceae > Thalassiosirales > Thalassiosiraceae > Cyclotella > Cyclotella baltica. Next base: position 9,990 of record JALLAY010000601.1, read on the forward strand.
AGAAACACTCTCCTGATTGGGGTCCAGCTGGATTTTAGCATATATGTGATAAGCTGTGAGCCTTGCGATATTGAGACATTTTAAGCGGACTCGATAGCCCTCATGTTTGCATGACATTCATGGATTTCCCACGCTTTTTTTCCTATCAACACCATTTTTCTGTGTCTGTGTTTGATAGAAATTGCATTGGTTTACTTCTTTAATTGGATAATTGTCCCCACAACAAGGCTTAAAATTGCCATTATCATTTTTGCTATTGTACTCTGAAGGGTATTGATCTGCATTGTGATGTTTGGCCTTGTCATGGGATATTGGATGTTGAATTTTATCTTTGTGGCTATCCTGTTGTTCCTGAATGGGAGGTAAAACTGAGAATCAAGAAGCTGATATAGGTCGCTTTTCCCACAGTTTTACATTAGAGGGCCTCTTGGGTATTCAGTGTTTGTTGTCCCATAGCCCGCACTTATTGAGTGTCAATAATGCACATTGGATAACAGATATAGCTGTGCTCATACCCTCATGATATGGAAAGAAGGATAGAATGGTATCTCTTCATAAATCCCAAAATTATCTGTTAAGAGTTGGGTATGGAATTATGCGAGACTTTAGATCATATTTACTGATATCTGGAGGAGAAAAAATTTCAAGAGACATAAGAAATCAAATTCAGTGCATTAATTTGGCAGAGTTAAAGTTACTTACATTGTTTGGTCAGACTCCCAGGAGGGCTATCAAATAGAAAACAAAGAAAGGGCCGTAATGATCCTGGGGTTAGATGTTGGTCATCTTTTTCTTTCTAGTGTTGTCTTCATTGGTGCCACCTGAGTCTATCTGCTGGGATTCTGATTAGGAGTCATTCTTGAGAGTTAACTGGCAATTAGTACGAGGAGGATCAGTTTTCGCATTCATTATAATGTGGTGACGAGGGATGAAATATGGTATGTTGCAGCATATGAGATGAACATTTTAAGTGAGTCATTGCCCAACTTTTCGTTGACACTTAAAAAAATATCCAACATTGATGGGTCAGTTGATGGGTGGTATCAATCAAGTCAGGTCGATTTGTGAGGCAAGATTTATAAACTAAGAGAGTGACATCACATTACTTGTGTCCCAATGGTGTCAGGCAAAACAGGAGTTCTTACATTGAAGTGAGGTGCATTTGTATCGATTTCTTGAGTTCGTACATGACGATGATATTGAGAACAGAATATAGGAACGTAACAGAGGTGTTTAATGTTGTCTGTGATAAACGTCCCAACATAATACCGTGAGGTTTCCAACTTAACACCATGAGGTGCGGTGTTGCTCTGTTGTGAAACATTCGTTTTGGCCATGTTCGACATAAAAAATTGTCCTACATTACATGTAACATATGTAATAGAGTAGTACAATATGATATGTTACCATACATAAACTACGTACCGAGACTTCCAGATGCCATTGATATCTGAAATCGTCAAACTTGAATCACATGGTGTTAGTGTCAATTGGCACATTTCTCATGACTCGTCACCACATTCCCTCTTAAATCACAGCAGATGTTTTTGTGGGAACAAAATCAGAAGATACAATTCTGCTTTGCTTTTATCGAACTAAAAAAAAATCAGACTACTGTCTTACAAACTAAATTTCAGTCAATATCTTGCATACTGCAAGAATTTAAAAGATGTCACTTGTATCTACCAAATGAGTTTCCAACTCTAGTATTGCCTACTCAATAATCAAACACAAAAAATGAAACAAAAAGCCAGAATCAATATCAAACCAAAGCCCAGTTTTAGGTCATGTTTTGGATTGAAGTTACAGTGTCCTCATAAAATTAATGATATTTGACTGCACATATGAACATATATCCCTCTCTACAGTTGATGTGTCGGCTCATTTCTTCAAAATAGACCATCAAAACATTCCATTAGGCAAAGATCTCAATCAATCACCAGTCACCAAAACAAACAGTTGATAAACTTATTTTGATAGCTTTGCTTACTGTTGCCCCAAGAGCCACAAGACAACTGCCGTGAATATGGAATTTATAGTTGACTCAAAATCACTCTCTACTCCATTAATCAATCACCAATCTCAAGAAAGGAGAAAGAACTGACTCGACTTGGACTCACAAACCATAATAACAACCGCTCCAGTTGATGTTTTGTTTTATCAACAGACGTTGCTTTCATTTCCGGTCCTTTTCACATATTCTCACAAGTTGTTGAATTGCTATGGAACCTCCAACTATAGGTCGGATTGGGACCAACACTTACACCACAGGTAGATGAACTGAGACAATTTGGACAGATTTGGACCAATCTTGCACCATTATGGATAATTGGATGTGATGTGTAGTATGCCAGTGATGGAAGATAATGATGGCATGGTATGTATGGTAGTGCCAGTGATGTGTACCTATGTGTACTTGAGGAAAGTCTCGGGCTTTTTGAATGGATATTAATTTAAGCACCGCAAACACCTCGTTGCTGAGTACATGAGTATGAACCGAGGCAGGATGCCAAGATCGAGGCAAGCGAAACGAGTCAATATTTTTATTTAATACTTTATGTAAATTACGAATTAATTTTCAAGATCAATGTAAGAGTGAGAACAGAGCAATCACGTCAAAATAGTGCAGTTGCGGCTTGGATCGTCACCAAAGTGCTCTGTAACTTCTTGGTTATTTGCTTTTGATTCTACTTCCCTAATGGTTGTCAAGCTAAAATGGCCTGTCCATAGATGTCCAGACTGAATGCCTGAGGCGCTAGAGAGCACGAAGTGGCCACCATGGTGAGACCAGTTTTGTTAGGGTGACGTGGGTGACACTAGTAAATGGAAACGGCAAGATTCAACTTGAAGTACAACTCGTATTTTGTCCATTAAAATTCCACTGAACCAGGGTGGTGAGTGGTGAACTCTCCCCATCAAACAATGGCAATCAAAGGCGTCCACAAGATTTGACAAGATTCAAAAATACGAACAGATCACCGATCAGGATATCCAAGGCCAACGAGAGGCGAAGGGATAGTCGATTTTATTTAGATCACCGCTTCATTAGAGCGATTGAAAAGTAATAGAAGAAGCAACCATCATGGTTCAATTCGGTCGAACTCTGAATGAAGCTGTCAGAGGAGAATGGCGGTGCTACGCTGTCCCTTACACGGAACTGAAACAAACTCTTCGAACTGACAAGAGCACGGTTAACCCTGATGCGAACTCAACCCACACAGATTCGACCTACTCCATATCGACCAGTCAAAAGGCAAAATTTGGAAAGATATACAAGGAATCAGTAGTTCAGTTGGTGGCGTTCTATGAGGACAAAGCTAGTTGGGCTCGCATAAAATCTATTGAGATGGAGCAGGAGTTCATAAAATGTTTGGGCTTGAGCGATGGGGTGACTGATGCAACTGATATCCCTGGCTTGATTGATCGCCTATCTGAGTTCTCTAAAGATATTGGGCTCATCTTGGAGTTTTTAGAGTTGAATGTCATGGCCTTTAGCAAGATTATGAAGAAGGTGAGTTTATGATATGGCTTATGCCAAAGATTTGACTTGAATTTGACTCTTGTGATCCACGAGCTTGTCTTATTCATTCTCTCTTTCTGCAATTCAATTGTAATAACCCAGTTTGACAAAAGAACAGGATCAAACCTGCGTAATATCAAGATTCAAGAGTTGAAAACCAATCATCACTTTCTTTTTGATGGGGGCGCACTGAAACAGATTAAAAGCACCACTGAAGATTGGGTGAAACAGTTGTAGTAAGTTTATTCTTATTTAACTTAATTCTTCAGAGATTAAAACTCACTATTGCTTTATTCTGCATCAGCTTCTTGTATGCTAAGGTGCGTTCCAAGAAAGGAACCGCTGCTCTATCTGTGACCCCCACTGCGATTTTATTCAATCCACAGGAGTCTGACAGCAGTAGGAGCAAAAGTGTATCATGGGACGAGCGGGTGAAGG